>PVIH01005244.1:0-23947 GCA_004025045.1 Sigmodon hispidus
CTGACTCACTCTTGAGGGAGGGGGGAAAGAACTGGATTTGGCCAGAAGTGGAGACTGATCTAAGCATTACTGGGTCAGTGGGACCATAGGACTGTCTGCTCCCTGCCCAGGGAGGGGATGGGGAGTTGCAGAGGAAAAAAATGACCAGATGTGTTGGGAGGGGGAAGAGACCTTGAATAAGGATATACAGGGATGGAAAGAAAAAAAAATTCAGAGGGAAAGATGAACACAAAGAAAATATAGGTGTAGCAATCTTATTTGTATTTCTTCCCTTGATAAGCCATGCTTATCATTCTTATCCTCTGTATAGTTATTGTTAACTCTTCCACATTTTAAATTCTTTTTACTGTGTTTTTTTTTGATAAATACAAAATAAAGAAGGAAGAAAAAAAAAGAACATTTAGATGGATAAATTAACATAAATGTATAATACTTTCAATTATAGGAATCAGAGAAAGTAAAATACAAATTATTCTTAATAAAAAGCATGTTAATATTTTGAATGTCTTTATAGCATTATAAGTTTATAAAAATACTATTAAAAAAGAAAGCTCCAAAAAAAATTATTTTAACAAAAATAATCATACTTGGCATATTACTTGGTATAGTCAGACACTTATTTGCACATTTCATTTCATAAAGTCAGTTGTCTGTTATTTTTTCTGTGTGTGTAACTCAATGAAATGCCACATATATCTCATTCTCTGAGCATTGACCAGTATTTGTGTGTTGTGACACAGACAATACTGTATTATGTAGATGTTTCCTGTTTTGAAATAGTTCATCCTGGAAAGTATAGGGAATATTATAACACCCAGAAGTAAACAATATTCTTGAAATACCAGAACTTACAAGATTACTAAAAAGGTTAAAAAATTGCTAGGAAATGCTCTTCAACCAATTGAAGGAATTCAAGTTACCCAGAGACTATTCTGTTCACCCTATTTAGCTGCCTATAAATACAACAGTAAGATCAGGGGTTATAGCTTTTACTAGTCATTGCCTATTTTTTGAGACAGGTTTCACTGATGAAGCTGCTTTTGAGTCATCTCTGCTCTGGTAAGTGACCCCTCACTTATCTTCCTATAAATAACCATAACAAAACATTCGGTGGTTCACCAAATTGGAATTAGTTAGAATTTTACTTTACCTCTTGTGGGCTTTAATATCTGGAATGAATATACCTGTATGTGTTCTTTGTCTGACCAGGAAACTTTCAAATGATTCCATAGGTCTTGCATAAAGTTATTGTGAATGACATCATCTATTTCACTCAGTTTTCTGTAGAAAACTCTTGAATTTAGATGTAAAATACTCTTATTATTTGCTGGTTGAACAATAAGATGTGTGGTATCTTGTGGCCATTCTGAAAAAACAATGTTGAGGGTAGATGGGAGTATAATTAAGGACTACATTCTCATAAAAAAGGGATCCCAATGATATCTCAGATTGTTACTTCAGTTACTTGTGAATTACAGATGAGTGAATGCTTTTCTATAAATAGACACATCTCCAAATGTACTCAATACAAAGTTGTTCAAAATTAGAGATATTTTGCATTAGTAAAATATTTAATTATTCCAAATTTACAAGTTATCATACCTTTTTGTGAGCACTGTAGGCCTTAAAGAAAGAAGAAATATTAAAATTAAACCTAAAGAAGTAAACATATTGAAATTTTTTCTGAGTACATTCATTTTTATTTTTAGCAAATGTTATTGCAATTAAGAAATAATATGAGCTTACATATTAAGAGCTATATTCAATAATGTATTTACTTACTTGACATATTTCAGTGCAGTTCATTTCTAAACTAAAACAAAACTAAGTGATGTGATGCTAACATCATTGGAAATAGGGGACAAATTAAAATCTCAAATGCTTCAAAAAGCAAGTGCCAAACTTGTATAGAAATAAAAACATGATTACTAAAATTAATCTTTAAAGACAAAGTAAACAAGTAGTATAAGGTTACTATTTCTGTAATGTTTTAAAATTAAATAAATATGGTTATATTATTCAAAATGTAAAGTAAAAATTACTTAATGAAGGATGTTCTGAAAGTAACTATATTTCTATATGATTTATAATCTTTCCAAGTTATATAAAAGAAGAAAAACACACCTCATTGTATCCTCTTTTTCCATTAACCCTTCTGACTCAAAACTGACTACGCAAAGCAATTTAAATTTCTGTGTACATTTAAAAAATCTTCATTGGAAAGGCATATAAATTGGTTATGAAATACCAAAGAATATCACAGCCTAGACTTCTTAGTGACTTTGAAACTACAGAGGCTCTCTCACAAAATTAGTAGTAGTAGTAATAATAATAATACTATAGTAATAACAGCTGCCATGGCTGCCTAAATGTTTGTTAACCTGTAGGGGAAGATCAGAAAAGGGTCACAAGTATAGAAAAAAATAAAGAATTAAGGAGAGCTAGGGACATGGTTTTTCCCAGGAAAGGAAAAATCCAATTTAGTTTTCCAGTACCAAGTGATAAGAATTAAAATTATATGTGTGTATCTGTGTGTGTGTATTCACACGTATAGAGTGTGGATTAAGCTGGAATTGTTTGTATACATATAGCAACATTTAAAGAAAAAAAATGTTTCACATTTGAGAGAGAGATCAAAGTGGATATATGGGAGTTGTCTGAAAGAAGAAGAGAAAGGGGCAAATTAATTACTTTTATTTTCAGAAAATAAAAATGAGAATTTATATTTCATAAAAACCAGAACTAAAGATTACACTTTTGCTTCTGAGCACTAAGATGGCTTTTTTGTGCCATTCTTCCATGTTCCTGAGGAGTAGATTGAGTAGTGAATATATTATTTGTTATTTTTCTCATTTATATGTTAGGATATGCTGGTGAATTCTACTTTTTGCTTTTTAACGTTTATACAAATACAGGAGCTAATGTTTGCATACACATGACTAATACACCCACACATGTATCTCAAGATTTATACTGTTTAAATTCTTAAAAAATTTAACCAAACTTAACTCAGTTTCATATCTCATGTTTTGAAAAGGGCCACTTATAATAAATATAATTATTATAATGAATAATAGCTCATTCATTAAACATGTAATTAGTAACAAAATCATCACATTGCAGCCAAGTACAAAAAAAATGGTCCAAATTTGTATTTTAAGCCAATGAGGTCTGTTAACCTTCACCTTATGTATATAATTTTTTTAATATTGTTTACTGGCAAACCAGTATTGTTTTACTAGTTCTTTAAATTTACATAAATATGTTCATTTTCTCAACAGCACCCTGAGCAAGCATGTGTACACACATACAAACACACATACCACACAAACATTAGACTATATATTACCTTTCAACAAAATTTTTATGTGTACTCAATTTTTTTCACATATGTAACAATGAGGTTTTTATGTTGCTAAAATCTTAATTTATACCTTTCTCAAAATGTCAAATTTAAGTATTAAATTACTGCTTAGAATTTCTCTCTTATTGTATGAAATAGGTGTGTTGAATACTAGAAAACTTTGTAACACCATGGAGTTCTGAAAGATTAATAATTGCTGTGCAAAGCTGCCTCAACTAATTTTTTAACTGAAAAAAATGGTGAAAATGGAATCTAAGGAAACTCATTTATCGGCATGGACCAGGATAGATATTATTTCATTTTTATGATAAGAATACTCTGTGAAAAGAAACTGATTACTGGTTGTGCCTGAGATTATACCTTAGAGATGAGTTATCTCTGGTTTTATAAAAATAGTTTACCCTTTAACCTAACCCTATTTTAGAGAGCTTTCACACAGTTAAGAAACCTTTTTTTTGGTTAGAAATAAGAGATCTTCATTAGAGTTATATTTATACCTTGGCAATATGTCTGTACCACGAATTTTGACTTACTTCCTGTCAAAAACAAAAGTTGTAATGAAGAATATCTAAGCCCTGGGAACTCAATGCAGGCGGGAATAGCTCCAATAGAAGTGGCTATCTGCTGTGAGGATTTGATAATTTTTCTTCCTGGGAGGAAAGGCCCCACCTTGGTATTGTACATGATATTTTTTTTTTTTACTGTTTCCAGCCCTAATAAATACACTAGATTTTAAAGGCCACTGTTTAATACATTTTCTCTTAACATATCAACTTGTTATAAAAAGTGGCATTAAACTTTAATTCTCTTTTTCACTTCATATAGTCTGTTGGAAGACTAATTCTATACAAAATCATGCAGTGTGTTATTGGAATGCCATCATCATGAATAATGGAACAAAATATTGTAGTTGTGCCTCTGAGGGAAGAGGTACAGAGATGGCCTGCACTGTTCACACAGGAATTTTGAATGAATATTTTTTAACATTTAGTCACTAATTGAGACTGGTGAGAAAAATTATAGTAGTATTAGAATAAAATGAAATAAAGGTAATATATGAAACCTATAAATATGGCAATAATAAATCATGATATCCTTTATAAAGACTGTGGATCTTATATCTCCTTCTCATTCTCTTATCCCTCCCCTCCTTGGCCTACTTCTCATCTTCAGCTTTTTGGTATTAGTATTGAAACTAAGAAGTATGCAGCCTGTTCTCAGAATGGGGATTTCTATAAAATGGTATGTTACATATTCACTGCTCTTAGGATATTGGACTTTAGGATGGAGGTATAATAGTAATTTTCTGTTAGAAACATTTTTTAATTCAATAACTAGAAACTATTTTATGTTCAAGAATCTGTAGCTAAACTGATGTAACTTAAATATCAGTTCAATGAAACTTGTAAGAAGTCTTAGGGTATCTAACACAGCACAGTCCAGTTCTGGGTAGTAAATCCAGTAGTAATAATAAGAAAGTCAGAAAAGGAATCACTTCTCAGCATGTCTCATTGTACTAGATATAGGGACAAGCCAAGTAAACAAAAATAATTTCAGGTGGTAGTATGGTCTACAAAGAGTTTAAAATGAGAAAATAGGATTATAATAAAAAGATGTTATGTTTTTTTTTAAAAGAGAAATTATATAATTACTATAGTATTGGTCTACATAATGCTCTTTGGTCAAGGAAGAATCATATACACAGCTGTGGCTGTAAAGAATATGTTACCTGATTTTATCCGTTTTAGTATAAATTTCAACATAAGTAATTTTCAAAAATGTCACATACGAGATATTCAGTTTCCTTAAATCATTTGTGTGTCCCAGAACTCTGTTCTTGTGATTGTCTTTTTTTAAATCAATTGTATTCTCACTAATACAATTGCCTCTTTATTTAACATTGATTACTTTTGTCTCACTAGCTTTCAAAAAATTAACCCTGTCAGATATGCCATAAACTTGATTCAGGCCTTGGTTATTGAATAATGATAATGTATAATGTTAATTTTAATTCAATTATTTTCTATTCCCACTTGTTTAATCAGAGTTGCTTACATAAACATGCATGGGAAGTTATTTACTAGAGCATGGGCAACTTACCAGTGCTTAAATCATTAAGGAGAATAATACAGCCTTGCCCAGCAGCTATCATTAATTATTCTTCTGTCTGTGATGGAATGTTTATGGAAAAAGTCCTAGGGTGCAGGTATTATTCTAGTAACCACAGCTGCACTAAGTTCATGACCAAAATGGTGGCTGTGTTATGACCAGAATATAGCTTCTCGAGCACAGCTTTCCATTCTCTAACTCTTAAATTCTTTCAGCCCTCTGTTTTGCAATGTTTTCTGAGTCTTAGAGGGAACGGTGTAGATACCCTATGTATGATCATTCAGGCCACTTACACTTATTATCAGCACTGTAAGCAGTTATGGATCTTTGTTTTATTCAATGCCCATTGGAATGATACTCTTATCTTTAAAAGACAGAGAACTACACAATATATGCAAAAACACATTATGCTTTAAGAAAATAGAAAGACAGTAATAGGTACCCCAATTGTGCCTTCTGGATTCAAAGGCTTTTGAGCAGAGACACAGAAACAGGCATGAAGTTCTCTTATGGAGAGGGTGTTAAATCTAATCACTAAGTGCATAGTTTATCTCTTAGTAATCAAATAGATCCCAACCTATCATGCTGTGCAAAACTCATATCCAAGTGGATAAATAACCAAAACATAAACCCAACTACATTGAACTTGATAGAAAAAAAATGTGGGAAATATTTTCCAACATATTGGCCCAGGTGCCAACTACCTAAATATAACACCAGTAGCACAGACACTAAGAACAACCAATAAATGAGAACTCCTGAAACTGAGAATTTTCTGTAAGGCAAAGGGCATAGCCAATACAATAAAGTGACAACCTACAGAATGGGAAAAGATCTTCAAAAACCCTACAAGTGACAGAGGACTGATCTCTAAAATATATAGAGAACTCAAAAAATTACATCCAAAAACTTAAATAATCCACTTAAAAATGAAGTTCAGTGCTACAAAAGAGAATTCTCAACATAAGAATTACAAATGGCTGAAATCCATTTAAAAAATTGCTCAACATCCTTAGCCATCAGAGAAATGCAAATCAAACAACCCTGACATACCACCTTATACCTGTCTGAATGGTTAAGATCAAAAACACAGATAAGAAGAATCACAGATGGCAGCCTATGCTGGAGAAGATGCAGAATAAGGGGAACACACCTCCATTTTGCAGACACTTTGGAAAGCAGTATAGCTGTTCTTCAGAAAACTGGGATTCAATCTCCCCATTTATCCAGCAATACCACTATTGGGCCTATATCCAAAGATATACATTAATACTCCAAATGCATTAGCTCAACTATGTTCATAGCAGCATTATTCTTAATAGCAAGAACAAATAGGAAACAACCTAGATGCTCTTCAACTAAAGAATGCATTAATAAACTGTAGTACATCTACAAAATAGTGTACTACTCAGCAGTACAAAAAAAACGACATCTTGAAATTCGAAAGCAAATAGATTTAGAGAATATCCTCCTGAACGAGATATCACAAGCCCGGAAAGATAGGCATGGGTGTACTCACTGATTACTGGACTTTAGAGAAAAAGCAAAGAATCCCCAACCTGTAAAACACAATCACTAAACAGCTTGGGATCAGAAGGAACTTAGCAGAGACTCTAGAGAGTCCCCTAGGAAAAGAAAAAGAGATTGCCTTGGCTAATTGGGAGCATAAGGGATTGCAACTAAGAAGATGTGGGAACAAATCATAAGAGAAGATGACATAATGAGAAGAGTAACAAAGAGAGGGGAAAAAAGAGATGGAAATCTTAATGGAGGAAGCCAGTGTGGTGTTGGAAAGAGACTGGGTTCTAGGGAAACCTCCAAGAACTCACAAGATGTCCCTGGCTAGATCTCCAACCAATAGTGGAGGAGGTACCTAGGCAGGACTTTCCCTAAAATCAAATGAAGAACCACCCTATATGCCATTATGTAATACACATCCAACAATGAAAAGAGGTGTAGGCAGAGATTTATGATTGAGCACTGGGCTGAGGTCCTGGTCCAGCTAAGAGTGGAGAAGAAGGGTCTATAAGAACAAGGGGATAAGAATTACTAGGAAAATTTCCACAATGATGGATTTCTGGAGCTCTGGGAGGCTCACTGAATCAAGAACATCCACTGGGGAACCATCGGGGAAAGTAGCTAGGCCTTCCAAGTGCAGAAAACTGTCAATTGACATGGACAGTATGTGAATCCTCAAGGAGTGGGATCACACTGTGTTTCTATGCACCACAGAGCCCATTCCCTTCAGAGGAACACCTAACACAGTCTTGATATTCAGAAGAGAAAATGAGACTTGCCTGGATTGGATGAGCCATGCTGAGCTGACCCACCTTGGGACTTCTAGCCCTTTTGGGGGAGGTGATGGGGAAATGGAGAGAAGGGAAGTTGACAGCTGAATGTGAAGGATTGGAAGGTGAAAGAGAGGCAGAGAAAGGGGATACATAGATTTTTATTTTAAAAAAGACTTTTTATTGGCTTTTCTTTCATCACACCCTGCAAGGCACTTTACAGCATTACACATGTCAGCAGGGAGAGATCATCCATCTCTGTTCTTCAAAAACAAATTTTCTTAATGTCCTGTGATCTGAAGGTCTTACCATCTTGTTCTGGTAATCAACGAAGAGAAATAATATGGTTTTTGTCAGGGTGCTAAGAAAACAATTCCTATAGAGGTACCCTAGCTTGGTAATGAAATTTTTATTTAATAATGAACTTTGTTTGTGACATGTTGTGGTTCAATGGGAAAGAGCACCCCTTTAATGTGGATCTCTTCTCTAGATGAATTATAAGAGATTGAGTGACAGTATGGTTACAGGAAATCAATTCAGTGTACCTGGCAGGATGCTTTGACCCTTTCCCAGTCATTTCATTTTCTCATTCATTTTTTGTTCATATAAGTGAGGCTGATATAACCTCCAGATGTCATATTTAAATTTTCCATATTTTTAATAATTAAGGGATCTGTGGTAGAAGAGAAATGGAATCTGAGGGCCAGAGAAGCAAAAGTATGTCATTCTCCACCTTCTTCTTGTGAAGTTACCCTAAGATGGTTGTTTTCTTATAATAGTAGGAATGGGGTCTACAATTATCTCCACTAGAGATCTTCAGGGAACTGTAATTTAGACATTTTTTTTACCCTGTTACATAATAACATCACACACACACACACACACACACACACACACACACACACATCCTCTGAATAACTTTTTTCTTGTTTCCTATGCCATTATAAAATAACCATTTAGCAAATATTTTCTCTTTTTAAATCCTTATTTTTATTGTCTTTCTATTTCACACAGGGACTGAATTGGTCTCACAATTGTTGCAGATGAAGCAGCAAGCTGAATTTTTGTAAAGTTTCTGCATAAAGTGAAAAATAGCACTAAGAATCTGATTATGGATAGTGTTGGATACTGGCAATTAGGACACCTATCAAAATACTTCATCAATTCTTCATTTTTCTTATTTTCACTACACCCTCTTTAGATAGCAGTTTTGGTGTTCCACCAACTAGGTCTGCTTTTACAAAGAGATGGGAAAATCCAGCCACAGGAAGTTTCTGGTAACACACATTGATACTACTTTTTCTTATGCAGTGTTCTCATTTTGAGCTGGGAAAGAAAACAAACACATCTAAGCTAAGTAAATAAAGAGGAAACTTTTTATTCAAATTAAAAATATAAAGATTTTTACACTTTTAATTACCTTTTAAAATAACCATCACAGAATTTGACCAGTTATACACAGAATTGAAAATAACTGCAGGCTCCTACAGTATACCATGTATTAAACATTTTGTTTTTGTTTTAACATTTTTTTCTCAAATGCATGTAATAGCATTGGCCAGTTTTCCTCTTTCTTGGTTTCTTTTCTAATCACTTTTTAACAACTAATAAATCTTTGTTTTCTCCACAGAAGTTCTGTCTTATTTATTTTATATGCCATTGACTCTCAAATTGACACCAAATTGTAACCTCTCCCTAAACCCTAGGCTCATATATTAATTTATTTATTCAATGGATACACTTAAATATCTTTGGAATCACTGCACTAATATTTCCTAAATTAATCTCTACTTTTTTTTGTTCTGAACTTTATGTCCTTCACTCCTTCACATCTTTATTGAAATGCCTTCTTTTGTTTGTACTGCTTGGGATAAGTCAATGACCTTTGCATATCTTAGGCAAGACAAATACTACTATCTCTATCCCTATTGATCAAATGTACACTTCTTAATGTTGTCTTATCATATAACTCAATTTAGTTGCAATGTTCATCCCAGATACTGCTACATCCCTTTCCATGTGCTAATTAGTCTCTAAATATTATTAACTTCTGTTTTCCTAAGTTGAATAAATATTTTTAATGGATACTGTCAAATATTGTAATTTTTTATTATACTCTATTCTAACCCAAATGCTACTCAATTTATGGGGTGGTGTCCAGCAGGATAAGTAATTGAAAGATTAGTGACCTTTCAAAGAAGGTGTATGGAAAGCTATCTACTACAGTAGAAGGTTCATAATACACAAATAGATTAAATGACTAAAAGCAATTATATTTTAAACTTCAACATTAACTCTGATGTTAATTTGTTAGGTAGTTAACTTATATCTTTAATACTTCTGAAGTTTCTAAACTAACCTGTGACTATCTCTGAAAGGAATGTTATAAACAAAAATTCATGTAAGATTTAATAAAAAACAATATTTGTTGCAAAGTATAAAATTTATCATTGTAATTACTCACTCTTTTCTATTTGACTCATTTATTTTCTGTATTTGTACATAGCAGGCCAAAATAGAGACTCATGTTTAGTTCTTTGAAATGAGAAATATTAGTTACTCCATGAGTCAGAATACAGTGTTCAAAAAATATAACTATCATCTTATTTTTTACATTTTATAATTATGCTATTAAAATGACAACTTTAGCTATATACACTGTATGCTTCCATTTATAATTCACATCACACTTCTTTCTAAAGCCAACATACAACTAAATCTATCTTCTTTGTTTCTAATAGGCTCATGAAAATGACACGTTTTATGAAATCACATAGATGAAAACTTTGGCTCAATCCCTGCTTGGGTCCCAGAAATACTAAACATTCATTGACATATTTAAATGGTATTTGGAAATGAGCAATAAAAACATGAAAGACTTGACAGACTTGATTTATGAGTTCAGATTAAGGATAATTGCCGAGTATATATCTTAGCGATGCAAAATCTTTCCAAAAAGAAATTTGTGAGAAATGAAGTAAAAGCAGTATTATTGTGTACAATAGAGAATAACATCAGAAAGAGATGATGAGTACCTGTCTCAAGAAAGTTTAGCACAGACCTACAAAGGAACCTGGGGAAAAAAAAAAAAAAAAAAAAACCATTAACTCGGAGGACCAGAAAGCTGACTCGGTGAACATATGCCAGCTGTGGGGAATTCTCCCAAGTGAAATAATGAGAACCTAAAATACCCCCTTTTATTCACAGTGAAAAACACTTTAGAATTTGTAGTCACTATGTTTTTAGATTAAAAAAATGATGACTTAGAATTGTGTTTTGTTTTATGATTTTTAAAATTAAACACATAGTTTTAAAACAAGGAAGTCAAAGTTAACTCAGAAAATAAATATTTAAAGATTTCCTCAGTGAAATTTAAGATAAATGCATTATCGAAATGCCAATGCAAAACAGAATAAAAGACAAAGCTTAAAGAATGACTCAGAAATGATTCATTTAATAGGTGAACAGAAGGTTTCATTGTGAAGATAAAAGGAATGTCTTTTTTCCCCTGAACTTCTAATCCAACAGGAATTCAAACATTTCTCCAATCAATTCCAAAGACATGTACATCCTCTCATCTACACTTTTTTTTTTAAAATTTTCACTCAAATGTTACCATTCTTCAAGATTTCAGAGTTGTTGTAACCAGCTTTATTTCAGTTGTGTCAAGTCCTGTTGAAAGAAAGAAGAAAATATTGGACATATACATAAAGAGACACTTTTCCTTAATGTGATTCAGACTCATTCTTTCTCCTTTCTGTGGCCTCCACACACAAAAAAGTGATCTTTAGAAAAATGGGTCACCACTGCTATGAACAGGACACATAACAATTTATAGCTCTAATTTTCATTGTCAGGTATCCATGGACCATGAAATATATAACAAGAAGAGAGTTACATCATACATTGCACTCTCAGGGACCTATTGCAATGGAAGAAGACATTTGAGGCTAAAATAATCTCTGCTTAAATTCCTAAAACAAAATTTTTCAAAAGGACTATTTCCTTTATTTCCTTAGATGTGTGTGTGTGTGTGTGCGTGTGTGTGTGTGTGTGTGTGTGTGTGTGTGTGTGTGTGTTAGATTTTGTTACTAAACTCAAAGCATTCTTACCTTCCACAGAGACCTTATTTTTTTCTTCCATCGAAGTGGACAGAAGCAAATGTCACTATGACAGCTCAAAGGATCAAAGTAGTTTTCCTCAATTGGTTTCAGTAAAAAGAGGCTGTGAGTGAGCCTAGCTACCTTATCAGTTGGATCTTGTAGGAATCTATTATGTAGTCAAAAGTGGCATCAACCAAGCTTCCTCCCATTGTTAACATATGTTAGACTTTGGATTTATATTTGGATCATTTTTCTCCATCTGGTTCACAGTTAATGCTTTTAATGTTCTTAAAATAAATACAGACTCACTTACAAGCATGAGCTAGATTAAATCTTCACATTCTTTCCAGTTTTAAATACCTAGAGTTTCTAGGAATTTATTTTCTTCTTTTCAAATATTTGGGCCAATTATACACATTCATCTGTACACATTACCAATGAGGAAAAGGGTAGGCACATTTTCTAATTAGACTAAAATGTTAATATTTGGTAAACAAAGAGTGATGATATTTCAAATCATTTGTTTCTACTTTGAAGATAAAGTAGTTTCCTTTGATAAAATGCTACAAATAAATGCACATAAATCAAAGCTTCCAAATATAAGATTTACCTTGGCTAAATTTTCATTTCCTAATTCTAAATTTAAATAAAGCTGATATTTCAGTATCTATCAGATACTCTTAACTTCAACCATGGCAAAACCTCTGATTCTTTCATTCTTGGTTTTATCGCTTTCTTAGTGCATGCATGGAAAAGATAAAATATACACTGATTAGATTGCTTTTTAAAGCTTGACAGTTCTCCTGACAGCTGAATTTGCACAATGAAAGTTAGTCAAAATGGAAAAAATAATGTTGCTTTATAGTTGATATGATGTCTTGAGTTCAGATTTACAAAACTGAAAATAAAAGCATTGTTATAATCACTGATAAAACATTGTATTTCAGACTTGATCTCACCAATGAAACTTAATTATCTAAATAATAAATAACAAAATATAGTTAATGCTCTGAAATTTTATATCCCAAATTAGCAAAATTATAAGTGATATTAGTTATAATAATACATGATTAGTAATAAATATGTACCTTGTAACTAACCTGCTACAGCTTGTCATATGGCCTGACTTTCTCATCTGGAAAACTAATTTATAAATGATGTTCAACATTAGAAACACATGTTTTAATTCATCACATCCTCATGAAATAAGAGATGCACTGACTGTAGAATTTATAACCAACAATCTATTCCCTTGCTCAAAGGCAGTTTCAAGCTAGCCAGAGGGAAATGGAGGAGAGAACATTTTCCCTTTCTCAGGTGAGTAACAGCATATTATTGTGACATTTCCTCCTCAGATAATACTACTAAATTCTGTTTAAATCCAGTTGTACAACCACCATAATATCACATTCCTTATGATGGCTTAAAAAATATAGGGAGGTATCATCACATATTTTTCAATTTATTTAAGATGGGGAAATGGCTATCAACAGTCATTCAATCATGCAACTGCTCAGTTCATGGCACCAGAATGCCAGGAATCTGGTCAAAGACAATCTGGCTCAGCAAGCACCCGAAAATCTCCCCTATCTTCCTTCTACTTAACTTCAAGGCTTTTCCAAATACTACCAGACAACATCCTTGATATTTCTTCTGTTTCTTCATTAACCTGACTTGTAAATGTCTAAAGACCATCAAGACAATTAAAGTGAGATTTAGTCCTATGAAGCCTTTCCCACACACTGTCTATCCTTCAAACTTCTTAAAATTTTTGTACCATATTCTCTTTTATACGCCCTATATGTGCCCATGGAATAATTGTAACCACACCACAGTGATTTGTAGCTCTGTTTTTCTGTTATTATCAGGAGACAATGAGCCACTGGCAACCTAGTGTTTCTCTTTTATCATTGATGTATCCCTAAAGGTTCCTTCAAATGTTTGGCTGAATATGTATTTTATAAAGGAATAATTAAATAAAATAAAATAGATGCCATTGCCAAATGAGTCCCAGGATTATCCCTTAAAGTTCCAATTGCAGACTTTCAATTTCTCAGGAATGTATATCCTCATGGTGATGGTTAAAAAGTATTACTATCAAAATACTGCATTCTAATGCATTCCAATATTTTATATTAATCTCTTGTTGTTGTTGTTAAAATTGTAAGATAACATTTTGAGATTGAGAGGAGAAACGGAGCACAATAAAAGCACAACACCAAAATTGTGCTTAAACTCCTGGTATTTGGATTTTCTGCAAAGGCAATTTCCTAAAGCATTCTTGGTACTAAACATACCCAGGACTCTTGTGGCTGTCCTTTGGAAACAGAAGCTAGATAGAAGAAAGAATGATCTATTGCCTGGCCCCCAAACAGTGCTCTTTCAACCTAGTAACTGTCAAGATAGGGAGAAGATAATGCCACTTTACCTCATTTACAGTGAGGCAGAAACAGCAGGAAGCAGGCAGGTTGAAAGAGCAAGGCTCACATTGCTTCCTTGAGGCTTTCCTCTCTGCAGGAACAATGCATATTTCTCTGAAGATTAGCTGTCAGATGGAAAAGAATGACACCCATGTGCACGCATACACAGAGCAAAAGAGAAAGTGAAGCAATTTAAAGTCCTTAGCAATAAGATTGGAGGGAAATGTGTAAACTTCTATCTTAACAAAATAAAAGTATCTGAATTTATTTCAAACCTATATGACAGAAATATCTTTAAAAAATATCTTTAAAAATATAACTATCATGAAAAGTCTTTTTATAAAAAGAATTAAATAATGGCTATAAATTATCTTTATTGTGTCACCAAAACATGAAAGAATTCTATCAAGCCATATCTAAATCTTTGATACACATTTCTGTTGTAGTAAGGTTCCTATATGATAGAGTATTGAAATTACCATTTATAGGGAACAGAGTGTGTAAAGTCCTCAGTGAATGTCTGTATTAGAATAGGCACAGGAATCTAAGTCCTGCAAATGTACTGACCCATAAAAAATAGCAAAGTCTGTCCTATGAGACTGAGAGGAATACCAAAGCCTTCCTTTGATTCATGTGCCAAGCCTGATAACATATGCAGATATATGCAACATAGCTTTATTTCCTTGGATATTTATAGCCTGAATACTGTTTCACTGTGGAGATTGCTTCTAGCAAGGTTAGTTAAATCTGTATCTTCAATCAAGCTATGACCCTAAACTCCTACCTCCTTGTTTAGCTCTATGCAATAGCCCTGTAAATCTATTAGGCTCCATGTGACTTTCAGGCTGACTATCTGGTGTGCTAGCCTTCTCCATCAGAGAGTAGATCAATCTGCTTCCAACTTTTCTGTATGTCCAAGTCTCTGTGTGTTTGCCTTTTCTTCATTCCCTTTCTGATCTCATCAGGTCCATCCTTGGCTGCATGCTAGACGTGACAATATCAAGACCTCTTTTAGCCTCAATTGCCAAGTTTTAATATTGTACATGGGCTTTCACTTACTCATCTTAAGGTAACTGGGGAAATGATTGTGTTCCTTTCAAGGATATATAAAATAATACTTCCATGTTTGCCCTTACAATAGATATTGTCTATATACCACCAAATGCGGAACTAAAATTCTTTTCCATTAATATGGCCAATGTTATTGCCACTGTTTTACAATGTAATACTTAATAAAAAGTTTAAGTATGTCAATTTAAACAACTTTCAAAAGTGCTTTATTTTATTTCATTTATACATTGATTTGATAATTTAAAAGTATCTTTAATTGCTTACATTTTCTGATATCTCACTTTCTTCTTCATATACTCTGCACATGTTAACACACTTAGTATGTTAATTATATAGAATGAATAATGTCATTTTAGAATATTCTATTACATTTATTTGTTTTGCTTTTGTGTTCTGGCCTGTGTGCCTGCGTTTTTGGAGAGATTTGTAAATTTTAAAAATTAAAAAGGTCAGATGACAATTAGTAGAAGTTGATTCACCTTCAAATGTGGTTCTTAGGAATTGAACTCAGGTTCTCAGGCCTGTTGCCAAGTGTCCTTAAACACTGACCAGTCTTATTGGTTTAGATCAATTTCTTTTAAAATAGATATAATGTGTTTAGATACTTATTGTACAAAAAATTTTGAATATATGTACACACACACATAGATATATATAAAACACAACCTATTTCATCCACATTATTTTGGAGGATATTTTTATCATTGCATTAAAAGGAGAAAAATGGTATTTTTTTTCAAAAGCTGATATATTATATTCTATCTTAATTAAAATCTCTTTTATCAGCTTGAAATATATTTAAATATATAACATGATGAAGGAATCAGATATTATTCTCTATCATTTCTTATTACGATTTTACTCTGCTGACTCAAGTCACTTATTAATATGTTTTTATATTTCCTTCATTTGAAACATTTTTTCAACATATATTGAAGATTTTTGTTTGTTTTCATTTTGGATTTGGTTTTTCAAAACTGGGTTCTTTTTGTAGCCCTGGCTGGCCTGAAACTTGCTATATGAACCAGGCTAGTTGAGATTAAATGTGTGTGCCAGTACTGCCTGCTTCATATGTTGAATTTTATGTCACTGGTTCCATTTATTTTTTGTATTGATACTTGTCTTTTGTTTTACGTCAGTGTGTATCATTTTAAATATCATGATTACTTATGTGATTAGAAGTATCATATTGTGTTTCTCTGGCATTTACTCCTAATATTCTGTAAAATAATAAGGCTTATTTAGCTTTTCCCAATCTAAAAGTACAGAAGAATTTAGATTACTATCATTTGGAATACAACTCAGGAGATGTCTGTCCTCACAAGATTGAATTCAGTTGGAATGAATCAAAGCATTTGAAAATTGGACTCAGATTTGATCTAAAAAAATCTGGAAAATAGAATAAAATTCTAGGTTTCCTGTAAAATATATGGAATTGAACATTATCATATTAGGTAAAAAAGTAATATTCATAAGGATGAAATATGTTTCTCTTATATGTCTATTACCTATGATGTGAAGGTACAAAGGAGTTTTTTCTGGAAAAAACAAATGGATTAGTGAGAAAGTGAATTGCTTGTAGCTGAATATGTCTAAACACATGACATAGTTCATTAAAATATATTTATAAGACCATTTGTTGTAAAAAGTTTTCCTGGGCCCGTTTGAGCCCAGGAGTTTGTTACCTGGTCTGCTGTGGAGGTTTGGAACCTTGTCTGTGGCTGCTTTTGTCCCCCAAAGAAATGAATCACACGCTTATATCCTTTATTTATTTTTATTTTTTGGCCCATGTCTCAAGCACAATACTAGCTAGCTCTTTGATCTTAATTCAATCCATTACCATTAATCTACATACCACATGGTTTGCGGTCCATGGATAACCTGGATTTCTACATGCTTCTTCTTCCAGAGACGTATGGAGACTGACTAACTCTACCCTTTCCTATATGCCGGCCCTCTGATTCTCCACCCACTTCTACGGTGCTGTGTATAGGCCAAAACAGTTCTTTTACTTACATCATACAAAGAACATTTCCAATACATTTCTTCTTTTCCGTCTAATTAAAAAGGAAGGTTTCAATTTCCCATTTAGCAAAATTACATACAGAACAGCTCTCAAGCCAGAATTACAGTCACAATATCCAGTCTATTTGTATTCACAAAATTAAACAGAATATTCCATTATCTACCTTATGCTTGGGAGTCTAAAGTTTCATATCTAATATACCTTTTAAACTAAAAAGAACTACACTTATAATTATTAAACCTTCAACCACATCAAAGACCACAGAAGGATATATTATTATGCAAATAAACAGGAAATGCAAGCAACTTCCAAAGTCTACAAAATGACAGAGATGATACCATGTCTGCCTGGACAGTCATCCAAAGTTCCTTTGTAATGTTGGGGCACCATCTTCAGCCTTTATGGACCAAAGTCTCTGGCATACCTTTCATGATGCAGGAAATCTGTCAAAGTCCATCAGTTGCTTCTCCTTGTGTCTTGAAGAATGCCTGGCAATGTTTTCTGCAAAGCAGGAACCTGAAGGACCATCTCGGCTTGTTTTCCCAATGTTCAGAGGTCACTTTCCTATGGCATCTGCATGTCCAGTTTATACAGCATACCATCAAGCAGTCAATACCAGAACACTTTCTTTCCACTGGCTAAATGTTGCCACAAAGTAAATTCCACATGAAGTTTCTTCAATGCCCATCATTTTCCTGAAATACATTGATGCTATCAGGAGCAGACCTGTCTCACTGTCCAGAAAAGTCTAAGTTCTTAAAATAATTTAAAAGCCATATTCTGCATGTCTTTGAAGTGTTTGAAGACTATCTATCTAATTGAAATAGATATTTGCATACCTTCGAAAACCTAACTAACATGAATATAACTTTGTTTATCATAGATGACTATTAATCTGCATTTCTCAATTACACATTGCAATTTTAAATGAGTTACATCAGTATCATACCTTAACCAAGAGTAGAAAAATACATACAGCATAACAAAATTGACCTTAAGTTTATATCGATAAACCAAAATTCACTTATCTTTTCTAATCATTCCTATATCATACCTTCCCTTTTTTTAAAGATTGACTATGACCATTAACCATTTATAATGAAAACAAACATTAATAAGTAATATTTTAGGGAAATTGGAAGTAGCTTTCTTTCTTTTACTACTTCCTGCTGTCAGAGGATGATGACTATCCCATGGGGTTTTGAAGCTGGATCATCTCAACTAGCCATCTTAGAAGCTGATCTTCCCATCAGAGAGTTTCAGGTGGCCTTGCCAAATGAAACCACATCAGCCTAGAACCAATCCACAGGTTTTGATCTTCTGTGGAGACAAAAGCAGAACCTCTTTTCCCAAGTAACATATTCTTATAAACAGATTTCAAAGTCAAGATATCTTTAAAGTATATGTATTTGTTTAACTTAGCAGCCTTAGTAATCAATTGTCTCCCTGCAATTAGCTCATTAGAAGTTGTAAAATTAAAAGAAATCACAATAACCATAATACAGACTCTCTGTTTATCTGCCATCTTTCATGGCTTTTAATCTTTATTTCCTATTTCTCTTTCTTAAAGAGCTTTCTCTACCCTCTTTTTATTTTCTCTCTTTCTGAAGCCTATACATATTTTACAAACCTTGTACCCCATTTAGAGGTTTTGTGAGTCTAAATTTGTTATATTGAGAATTCTTAATTATTTTCCAACCCAAAGAGCTTTTAAAATGTTGATATCACTTTAATTGCTGCCTCTGCCCCATTTGATGGCTTTTCAATTTGGCAGAGGAGCCCTCGAATCTCTGCCACTGCCAGCAACCAGAGCAGACTCAGGAAATTCTGCTACCAGAAAAGCCTTTTTTAACTCTGTTTCCTTTCTGTTCAACATAAGCAGAAACCTTAAATCAATCACACTTATGCCAAGCCTTTTGTGAAATGTATGAGTTTAACCTGTGTGCCACAGACGCGCCATTTTTAAATTTCTGCCTGAACACAACACTGCCTCTGTACCATAAATCAATTCAAATATGCAATTCAGAAAGCCACTTTTGGCTCTGTTTCAGTGATCTAGAATGCTCTTTAAGCTTTTTAAACTTTCTCAGGCTTTATGCGGGTGTTTGGCCCACCCAGGGAAGCCATATGTTGTAGGAAGTTTTCCCCGGGCCTGTTTGAACCCAGAAGTTTGTAACCTGGTCCACGGCGGAGGTTTGGAACCTGGTCTGTGGCGGCTTTTGTCCCCCAAAGAAATGAATCACATGCTTATATCCTTTATATTGTTTGGCCCATGTCTTAAGCACATTACTAGCTAGCACTTTCATCTTAATTCAACCCATTATTATTAATCTACCCACCATGTGGCTCGCATCCCATGGATCACCTGGATTCCTACATGCTTCTTTTTCTGGTGTTGGATGGAAACTGACTAACTCCATCCTTTCCTACCTGCCTGCTCTCTGATTCTCCACCCACTTCTACAGTGCTGTGCATAGGCCAAAACAGTTTCTTTATTTACATCATACAAAGAACATTTCCACCACAATCATTAATGTGTATAGTGAGTTTATTTTAACAAGAAAACAATAAAAGATAAACTTTTACATTTTAATTTTTATATATCAAATATATTTATTCAAATGAGATTCCATTTCTCTTGTTGTTTTTGGTTTTTTTATTATCAATAAAGTTATATTTTATCCATGAATCCCCTTGTTCAAACTCCCTTCTCCCTCCCAACCAGCCCAGTCACTCTCTCTTCTCCCCATCACTTTATCTTTTCCCAAGCAAGGGCAGGAGGTCCCAAGATCCATTAAAGAGAAATTTATAAAACTTTCAAGACTTCTTTCTGACTTTAATACTAACATTCCTGCATCTAAAAGTCTGTTCTTGGAAAGAGCAAACATGGCCTTTGAACACAGTTTATACTACTGCTGTCCAGTCTATATAGATTACACACTGTCTTTTCAAATCCTTTCTTTCTATTTCTATCTCTCAGTTTTAATTGATAAACTAAAAGTTATTTGATATATACACACATTACTATAGTACTGAAATACATCTGGCTAACTTAGAACATTATTGCACATTAAATAAAAGATACAAATTATTTCTGGTTGTCAAATTATATAGGTATAATGTGATAATGACATGCATAACACAAACATAATGGACATGGAATGAAGTGAACA
The DNA here is from genome assembly GCA_004025045.1 of Sigmodon hispidus. NCBI lineage: Eukaryota > Metazoa > Chordata > Mammalia > Rodentia > Cricetidae > Sigmodon > Sigmodon hispidus. The sequence continues at coordinate 20,555 of PVIH01005244.1, forward strand.
TAAACTATTATCTGAAATCTTCCAGCAAAAAATGATTAGGCTGAGATGATATTATACCAATATTCTGTTTTTGGATGATTATCAGACTCACGTAAAACATATATTAAAAAATTTAAAAGGAATTCTTCATAATATTTTATATTATATTCGTGATCCAAAATGATGTGAACTATAGCCATATACTTTTAGATAAATCCTTTAAAGAATTTTCTATATTTCTTTTCTATATTTATGAAGTATATCTTAGAATTAACATCCATTTTTTATCTGTCAAGACCAAGTCATGGAAAAGGAGCCAGAGATGCCACTTCATAGAAGTAAAGATCATTACATCTCACAGTTCACTGATTGTAGACTTAGAAATTCACACTTAAAACAGAGCCAAGTAAGAAACGTCCCATTGTGAGGAGCCAACTATGTTTTAGCAAAATTGTTGGGTGCTGTAATCATAACTAGGTGGGGCCTCAAAATAAGCTATAGCCCAGTTCTTTCATTTAACCCTGCAATTTTGTCTCTCATGTCAGAAGGAAAATTATACTAAATATCCCGTTTGCCTAACTTACAATTATGATGTTTATAATAATGCTACTTAATTATATACAGCATCAAGTTAGGTTTGATCCTTAATTTATCTTCCTAATACTATTATAAAAACCCAAATTATCACAAAATACAACTAGCCTTAAGATTAGGAATAAAAATCATCATTTATGTGAGTGTGAATTTTGCTTCAGAAACTTGAACTACTGCCATGAAGTATTTGAAATACTTTGATGCTCTTTATAGCACTGATGTAAGTTAGTTCTGCAACCCCTTTCATCATTTAATAATGTTTTCATAAAGTATATTTTAGAATATGGGTTTCTCTTTTTCCTATGATATCAAACCATATGTATAGCCTCCCTGACAGATTTCTATTTGTCTTTGGTAATTAATAAACATTCCACAAAATCATGAAATGAGACAAATTCAATGATCAAAATGTTACACAATTTAGAAATCTTTAAAAATCAGAAAAAAATCAAAAGAAAGCATTATTAAATAACAGGATAACAAGTAAATATTTTTAATTTTAAAATGATAACAACAAAATTACAAAATAACACACATTCTTGTCAATGTTTTTATTTTTAATTTTGCATATAGTCAATAAGACAAAATGACAGTCTGCAGAATAGAAAACAATTTTCAACAACCATTTATATGACAGAGGACTGATCTCTAAATTACATAGAGAATGCAGGAAACTGCAAGCCAAAACAGCAAATAATCAATTAAAATTGGGGTTCAGAGCTAAATAGAAAATTATTAAAAGAAGAATTTCAAATGGCTGAAAGACACTTAAAGCATTGGTCAACATCCTTTACCATCAAAGAAATGCAAATCAAAACAGCTCTGAGATATCATCTTAGAGTTGTCAAAATGGCTAAGATCAAAAACACAGATAACATGCTATGCTGAATGTATGTAGTCAAGGGCAACACTCCTTCATTGCTGGTAGAAATTTAAACTTGTACATCTACTTTAAAAATCAATATGGCATTTTCTTCAAAAACTGAGAATCAATCTACTTAATAGTCCAGCATATACCCAAGAAATGTATATTCTTACCTCAAGGGAATCAGCTTAACTCTGTTCATAGCAGCATTATTTGTAATATCTAGAACCTGGAAACAACCTAGCTGCCCCTCAATTTAAGAATGAATTAACAAATTGTGGTACATTTACACAATGGAGAACTACTCAGCAGAAAGAAAAATGAATCTTGAGTTTTGCAGGCAAGTGGATAAATGTGAAGAGTATCATCTTGAATGAAGTAACACAGACCCAGATAGATAGACATGATATGTACTCATTTATAAGTGGATTTTAGAAAATAAATGAAAAGATAAGCAGGCTACAATCCACAACTCAAAGAAGCTATGTAAGAAGAGGAACTTCAGAAAGACATCCATAAATCCCACTGGGAAGAGGAAATAGAAAAGGTATGTTGAGTAAATTGAGATCATATAAAGGAGTAAGAATGGGAAGTAGAAGAGATGATGATAAAATAGAATGATTGAGTTCGGGGGCAACTACAAAGAGAGAGAACAAAGAAATAGATATCTTAATATAGGGAGCCATTGTGGGATAAGAGAGAAACCGGATGCTAGGGAAATGTCTAAGAACCCACAAAATGACCTGACTAGAACTCCAAGCATTACTGGAGAGGGTATTTAAACAGACTTTCCACTTTAATCAAATGACTATGACTCTAATTGCAGTTATGAAACATTCATTCAGTCACTGGTAGAGACATAACCAGAGATAAATAGCTAAGCACTGAGTTGACCTCTTGGTCCAGCTGAAGAAAGAAAGGAGATATTATACAAACAAAGGAATCTAGATCAAAAGGAGAAGACCCACAGAAATGGCTGACCCATGCTATTGGGAGCTCAATGACATTAAAATGACAGTTGAGATATTCACAAAGAAAGGAACTAACCTTGCAAATTTAGATGACAGCCTAAGAGCAAAGGCAGTTTGGGGAGTCTCTTGCAGTAGGACCAGAGTTTATAACTGGTACATGCACTGGTTTCTCATAACCTATTCCTTACAGAGGAACACTTTACTCAGCCTTGATTATTGTGAGCAGAACTTGGTCCCACCTCAACTTGATATGCCAGACCTAACTGACTCCCCTTGTGCGTCCTTGGACTCTCTGATGAATGGATTGGAGGATGGAGTAGGGGAGACCTAGGGAAAACTGGTAGGAGGGGACAATGGGGGATCAGTGTCAGTTATGGGATAAAACTTTTTAGATAAAATTAAAAAAAATTTACAAATAAAAATACCACACACTAAAATTATCCAAAAACAAACCAAAAACAAAAAGAAAATATAAGTGTCAAAACTCAAACAAAAGATATACATTTTCTTTCCTTTTCATTTGATTAATAGTTATAGGTACAGATACAGACAAGTATATAGATACAGCCTTCTGTGTCCAAAAACAGATAACAAAACAAAATTACAAAAACAATACACATATTTGTCATTGTAGTTTTTTTACATTTTAATTTTTGACATATACACCTTATACATCTATGTATATATAAATATATAAGTACATTTCCCCCTTTCTTTTATTACCAACAAACCTCATTTGGAATAACAGGAAAGCAAGGATTGCGAAAACAATTTTACTCAACAAAAGAACCTCAGGAGGTATCACCATTCCTGAATTCAAGTTAAACTATAGAGCTACAGTAATAAAAACAGCCTGGTACTGGCATAAAAACAAACTTGTGGACCAATGGAATAGAACTGAGGATCCAGACATTAACCTAAAAACCTATGAACACCTGATCTTTGACAAAGAGTCCCAAAACATTCAATGGAAAAAAGATAGCT
>PVIH01005244.1:24047-127101 GCA_004025045.1 Sigmodon hispidus
TTGGCATAACTGGAAGGAAGTGTGTAGAAAAATGCAAATAGATCTGAGCCTGTCACCCTGCACAAAACTCAAATCCAAGTGGATCAAAGACCTCAACTTAACCCCAACCACTTTGAACTTGATAGAAAAGAAAGTGGGAAATACACTTCTACAAATTGGCACAGGCCACCACTTCCTAAATATAACACCAGTGGCACAGACACTAAGACCAACAATCAATAAGTGGGATCTCCTGAAGCTAACAACCTTCTGTAAAGCCAAGGACATTGTCAATAGGTCAAAATGACAGCCTACAAAATGGGAAAAGATTTTCACCAAACCTACAAGTGATAGAGGACTGATCTCTAAGATATATAAAGAGCTCAAGAATCTAGAGCCCAAAACCTTGAATAACCCAATCAAAAAATGGGGTACAGATCTAAAAAGGGAATTCTCAGCAGAGGAACTATGAATGGCTGAAAGGCACCTGAAAAAATGCTCATCATCTTTAGCCATCAGAGAAATGCAAATCAAAACAACTTTGAGATACCACCTAAAACCTGTTAGATTGGATAAGATAAAAGGCACAAATGACAGCCTATGTCAGAGAGGATGTGGATCAAGGGGAACACTCCTCCATTTTTGGTGGGAGTATAAGCTTGTTCAGCCTCTTTGGAATGCAATATGCCAGTTTCTCAGAAAATTGAGAATCAATCTCCCCAAGGACCCAGCAATACCACTTCTGGGTATATACCCTAAAGAGGCACATTCACACTCCAAAGGTATTAGCTCAACTATGTTCATAGCGGCATTATTTGTAATAGCAAGAACCTGGAAACAACCTAGATGTCCCTCAACTGAAGAATGGATTAACAAACTGTGGTACTTCTTCACAATGGGATACTACTCAGCAGTTAGAAAAAATGATATCCTAAAATTCGCAAGCAAATGGATGGAATTGGAGATTATCCTCCTGAGGGAGGTATCACAAACTCAGAAAGATAAGCAGGGGATGCACTCACTCATTAGTGGTCTCTAAACAAACAAACAGGAAAAAAAGCCAAGCATGCCCAAGCTGCAAACCACAACCACTGAACATCTTGGGATCAGAAACACCCTGGACTGACCCTTCACATCCCACTCCAACTATAGGATCACCTGACTCACTCTTGAGGGAGGGGGGACAAAACTGGATTTGCCAGGAGTGGAGACTGAACTAAGCATTATTGGGTCAGTGGGACCATAGGACTGTCTGCTGCCTACCCAGGGAGAGAATGGGGATTTGTGGAGAAGAAAAAATGACCTGATGTGGCAGGAGGGGGAAGGGACCTTGAATAAGGATATACAGGGATGGAAAAAAAATTCAGAGGGAAAGCTGAACACAAAGTAAATATATATGCAGCAATCTTATTTGCATTATCACCCTTGAAAAGTCATGCTTATGATTTTTATCTTCTTTATAGTTATTGTTAACTTATCAGCATTTTAAATTCATTTTATTGTTTTTCTTGATAAATACAAAATAAATAAAGAATAATAATAAAAAGCTCTCATAATATCCCTTTGTCCACATTCAAATTTATGACCTCTTGTTATCATTTTTCATAAATGTGTATTTACTCATACACATATATATGCATTCCTAAATATAACCTGCTCAGTCTGTATAATGTTACTTTTACATATATATATTCATGGCTGATCATTTGGTAGTAGATAAGTACTTGGTGTTGTCTTCCTAGAGGTAAATTATTTCTCCTGATCAGTTTCCCCAGTTGCCTGTAGTTCTTTGTGTATGCTTGGGGCTTCCCACCATGTGCCTGGGATACTTTGGCATGTCTTGTGCTGTCATTCATGACCACCTTACATTTAGACAATCATGTTGGTGGCAATTCATGGGTATAATTTTTGACATCTCTATCAGAAATAATATTATAGCCAACTTTTGGCTCCTAAAATATTTTGAGCCACTCTTCCATAAAGTTCCCTGAGCTTTATATGAAGGGGATGATGGTAACCAACACTACACAAATTGGACTTCATTATTGTTCTCATCCACTCATGAACATGTATGTTAATATAAAAACAAATAAGGTACAATAGCCTTAAGTGGTACCTAATCTTCTTGGTATTATTTCCAACTACATTATTTGTAGTAAATGACCTAAATGGTGGGTTCCTTTTAGTCTTCATGACTCTTCATAGGATTTTTTTTGAAACTCTGATTTCTTTGAGCCTTTGAAGCACAGCATGGGTGCTGGTCTGAACTTTTATTATGGAGCTAAAGTTTTTATTACCTGGACAATAAAGACGAACCAGTCCACTAAGATGTAGTCAGATATACTCACTTTTTTAAATGTCTGAGTTCAGACACTGGGTAGATCATTGTTCTTACTATTGTGTCTAGTGTAGTTTGAGTTAGAGAAAGCTTTTAAATCTTTACATAAAATATTTATTCATTGCATTGTTGATATATGAGTTGAATTATCAAGTTCATGATGAGAAATAACAAAATATTGTATTTTGGTAAGAACTTTTTAAGAACTGTATTTCTTATTTTAGCTAAAATTTAGTATATAAAAATTTAAAAGTTTATTATAAAACAGCTCTTCTGTGTGCTCTAAATTTGTTTTTCTCTGACATTTCATGTTTGTCTAAAAGTAAGCACCCAAAGCATATACATTTTCCTAAGATAAAGAAGCAAACATCACAAGCATCTTACATGCAGAAGGATGCTTGGTAATCCATATTTGTCATTGTAAATATCAGTAATTGGATGTCTATGCTTGTTCATCTAAGAGTAAGAAGAAAAGGGAGAGAAAGAAAAAAAGAAAGAGAAAGAGAGACAAAAACTGAGAGAGACAAAGATACAGAGTGGTACTCATAAGGGAAGAACTATCAAGGACACAATGGGAAGGCATCTGACTAAAAACCATAAAGAGAAGCCTGCAGAGAGGCCAAGTCTAACATTAACTTTTTTGGATTTCTGAAATGAATTGAAAGAAAATACATTTTTATTGTTTAAGCCTCCAGTGTATGTATTTGCTGTGAAAGCCATTAAAAATTACCAAACATTTTTCCCTCATGTTTCGTATCTGTACATGTTACATATCAAACATTTTTGTTACTGTGCTAAAGCAGCAGTAGAAAAATATATATATATATATTAAAAATGAGTTCAAAGTTTGTGAATTTCATTGGAAAACATGCTTGCAATAAGAGGACCATTTCAACAGTCCATGAAGTAAACCACGTAATTTAAGTTTCCTGAAATTTCATTACAAACTCCCCCAAAATTTTCTCCCAACCATACAAAATAAAAAAAAATCTTTTATTCTGAAGTTAAATATGTAGTTTATTGGTAGAATGATTGCTTACAAAACTAAAGTCCTAGGTTCAGCTCTCATCAATACAAAACAAGGCAAACAAACAATAAAACAAACCACCACCACCACAAAAAATCCTTACTATAGTAGTTCAATGTTTTACTAATTAAATTAAATTTACATTTTTTAAAGAAATTCATTTCCACATGTAATAATATGTGGGAATTTGTTTTATAAAATAAATAATCCACTAATTACAAACACAGAAAATAAATAATATTATATATGGCTATAATGCCTTTTTGAATAAATGTAATCTAGAATTCTTATCCTAGTTAGGAGGAGATGATTATATTATTTAGTTTTAGCATTCAGAATTAGAGGTGATAGCTATTGAACATAGTACATACAAATGATCCAAAGCACAAGAATGCAATTATAAAATTATAATCAAGGTTAAATTATTTAATATCTTTATTAATGCTTAATTAAAAATAAACATCTGGACTTGAGGTATTGTGATTCTGTGCCTATGAGCCTATAAGGGATGAAATCCTGCTGCATCTAACAGCTCTGCTTTTCTTGGCATAATTTACTTGTGACATTCTTTTTTGCTGATACTATTAATCTTTTTTTTAAAAAAAAATTGTTTATGGGATGTATTGGGCTACTCCCAACACCTGCACAGGAAAATTCAAGCCAAATGAACATTTTAATCTTTATCACTGTCAGCTTTTCTGAAAAAAATAAGGCATGGCTGAGCATCACTGGGATTATAATTGCCAAACATTTTTAAGTGTGTTCTTTTTACAACATTAATATGTCTCTGTAATACCCGGGAGGACAAGATGATTAAGATAGCTGAGTCAATGATACACTTCTCATTAAACTGTGCAGACCTGAGTTCCCAGTTCTAGATCATATCTATGTAAAGCTAGATATGGTATTTTGTGTTTTTTATGCTAGTATTCCTAAAGTGAAATAAGAGTGAGAGATAGTAGAATCCTCAGAAGTCTGTGGTCCAGTTACTGCTGTCTATAGTATCTGTCTCAAACTAGAAACTGTCTCAGGCAAGGTGGAAGATGAAGCCCTCTTAATATCTTACACACATAGTGACACACACTTGACAATGGTCACACACAAACATGTACAACCACAGAAATATGCACACAAACACTGACAGAAATTTTTCTGGGGATACAGAATACACATCTAGTAACCTCAGATAGGAAGCCCATGAATGACTAAAGTACAGAATGCACCAAAGTTCAATTTAGTGAACCAATGAGAGTTACTTATGGAAAAATAGATGAGAGGTTACTTACTGAAGAAGATGACTCAAGACAACTGCATCATCAAACCCCACCCTAGCATGGGTGACAGATCACAAAAGCAGGGAACCTGCAGCATATTGCACAGCAAACAGGCTACTCAACATGCTAGATATGCCACCATCAGAGACTTATCCAATGTAGTATTATCTTCAATCTTTCTTGTTTTAAAAATCCTCATGTCAAATATTTGCCTCATGAATCTGGAGCATAACAATTAAGACTGTCTAGATTGTTTATGATTAGCAAGTTCAAGCTAGATGTAATGGCATACATCTTGAGTTCCAGTACTTGACAGGCAGAGAGATGCAGAAGGATCTCTGAGTTCAAGGCCAGCCTGATTGACAAAGAAATTTGAGAAGAGTGAGGGTAACAAACAAGCAAACAGCAATACCAACAAAACAAAAACAAGAGAGAAAGAAAAAAATTAGAGATGGCATTTTTATCTTTCAGTGTTAAGTATTTTTGTAGGCAAAGCACTACCATAGCCACCTCCTCTCCACTGCATTAGAGTTATCAATGTCTCCAGATAACAAGCATCTCTTTCATGTGGTTACCACTTAGAATCACTCTCATTTTTTCATGGCTCAAGCTATAAAAAATGATTTCATCTATGTAGCCCTGAATTTAACACACAAATTTCACAGGTTATATTTATTTCCTTTGGAAGGTGTGATATAACTAACACCTATTTATTGTAGTTAGAAATTTCTGGCCTGGCCTAGCCCAGAGGTCCAGACCAGTATTCTCAAATAATCACACAGAGAACAAATCAGAAGGGGGCTAAATCAAAGATGCTTATCAGAAGCACTATAACAGACATTACATAGAGAAGGTACTGCTAAGAGAACCATAAGATACAAAAACTCAAAGCTTTAGAGAGTGATGTATGTCTGTCTGGATAGAAAAAAGTGTCTGAGAAGAAAAGACAAACAAAAATAAACTGCTGATCAGCAGCACTTGAGGCTAAAGAGTAAGCTTAGACCAACATATAACTCTGTGGTTATGATGAACTGAATAAGACAATTCCTAAATCATACCTAAGGACAAATAAAAAGTACTATAGTACAAGGCTAGGATTTTTTAAAAAAAATCATCAATTTCAGCTACCTCAATTTTCTTCAAGTATTAGTTTGTATTTACTATTTATTAAATAATACTATACCTTGCCATCCTTTTTTTATTTTCTTGACAATATTCAATTTAGAGTGCATTGCTCTTTTCTTGAAAATTTTATAAATTAATTCAAGAAAACTTTCAACCATTATGAAACACATACTTACATTTTCATGCAGATATATCCATATATGCCAAAATAGATAGAATCTCTGTGAAGCACGTAGTAAGGACACATTTCTATGAATAGACTTGCATTCGGGGTAATATTAAAATATTTTCCACATTTATACTAAATATTTAGTTGAATGGTACTGTAGGGTATGATAAGAAATGGTAGAAAAAATGAGAATCCCAAGACATCCTGGTGTACTGACTAATGCTAACATTCTCAGCAAAACTAATAGTACAAAAAACTTCCAGTAACTAAAGAAAAAGGTAGAAGAAAAACCATACATATGTATAAATGTTTATATAATATCCATGTAGAGATATTCAATGAATATCTTGAAGTTATAGTACAGTATCAAATTGATATGCTATCAAATAGTAGTACTTAAATTTCATGGAAGTAACAGACTATTTGTATTATTTTACAATTTCTCATATAATTAAATATAGAATAACTGAAAAAAATAAAGCTCATTTATTTTCATGGTTTGTGTAATATCAAAATGAACATTAAAAAATTGTGGCTATGAAAGATGGTTGTGGAGTTTAAACTTTACAAGATAAATGGACATGTTATTCTATAAATACATTTATTTTAAACTGTTTTATAGATGACAATTTATTTTACAAAAGTTTTTTTCTATAAAACACAAACACACACATGACAGCATACCCACACCAACATATATATTATAATATTTATGTTCATCTTCAGAAGAGGTGAAGACAAGTGTATAAAAATATAGATAGGTAACACTGTTCTCTCTACCTGTCCACATGGCTCAAGGTGGTAAGATAATTATTTGTAAGTCAAAAAGTCATTATGCTTAGTATTTAAGAAAATGCTTTTCAGACATGCTATATATTTTAAGTTAATTTCTGTTCACTCCATGCCAATTATACTAAAGATTAACTTTTAAATTTCAAATGGTTTCAAAGAGGAGAGATCAATGGATGCATGTTTAGTTAGCAGAGTATGCTCAAATAGCAATTATCCCATCACACAGGTTTTTGTTTGTTAATTTCTTTGGTGTTACTTTTTTGGGAATGTCATGCTATGATTTCTGGTCATATACACCTTCAACTTTCAATTTGTCAGTTTTCACAGATCCATCTCTTTCCATTCCAAACAGTTCTGTGCCCTTCCATGCATTAAAGCCAATGTGAGCTACTCAAGTATTCTTGAAAATTTGTCTTCCACAGGAGTATGATCTAGCTCCTAGATGTTGGGGGAGTTTATTTGTTATCATTATTATTATTTTAAGAATCCTGATCTTTTTTTTTTTACAAGTACCTAAGAATTGTCAATAGGTCTCAACAAGAAGTAAGATGTTATGCCTAACTCTCTGCTTCTTCATGCTGGTGTTTGGTCTAGCTTAGGCTTGCAAAGGACTTGTTCATGGTATTACAATTGTTGTAAGTTCATATGTGAAACTGCCTTACTCTGTCTAGAAACACTTATTCCTCATAATTATCCACTATTTTTAAATCTTAATGATACCTGAGTTTTTGGGGGAGTAAGTGTGCTTTGCACTTAGGGCTAGATATTCTTCAGTCCCTATTCTCTTCACTTTGGCAAGTTGTGGTTCTCTGTGATGATTATTATCTACTTCAAACAGAAGCTAATCTGATGAGAGTTGAACAGTGTGCAACTTCATACTGTGAGTGTGCTGATCTATGAGTATTTTGATCATTTATTAAGCATCAGTATAATATTATGTTCCTTTAGCAGAAGTGTAGAAGCTTATTCTCTCCTAAGCTCTATGATATCTTTAGCAATATATCATTTGTTTGATAGTGCTACCATGTATCATGTATGGACTGAAACTTAAATCCAATAAGAAAATAGTTGTGTGTCAATTTCATGAAGTTTGTTCCACTATTGTAGCAATGGGCATGTCTTGACATTGTGATTGTTATTGTAGCTCAAAATGCTTACAACTGGATAAGATTAGTGATTATTTTTGTCTTTGAGTAGCATGCACAGAACCAAATTCTCTATGAAGTCATGCTAGTGGAAATAATGATGCTAGGCCAGTACCAACTTAATTTATCTATTTAAGATATATTGAGTATGTGGTCTTTTCAGCAATAGAGTCTTCCTCACATGTTCTGGAGAGCAATCAAAACACTAACGACAGCCTTCTGTATTGGGGAAACTTAGGAATGATAAAGATCAACAACTGTACAACTTTATTTTTTCCCTATAAATTGTCTTTTGGAGATATATACTGTGTTTAAGGAATGGTGCATGTTTGGGAAACATACAGAGAGACAAAAATCAAAGTGGTATCTAAATTAAGGGAGTCATGCCATGGAGTTTATGATAAACATATATAACTAGAGTCTAAGTTCTGGTCACTCATAATTTGAAGCAGGCATATTCTAAACTACCCATTCAGAAGAGCCTTGTAACACTCCCCCACACACACAAATAAATCTCATTCACTGTTTTTATTTATCCTTACTAAAGGAAACTGCTTCTCAGCTTCACTCGCTGTACATTATTTTTGTAAAACATACAAAAACATTTACCTTGAGAAAACATTCTCCTCTATTACTGAATACTGTTTTTTTTTTTAAAAATTTAGCTTTCTTTATTCAAGTTAAAAATACAATGACACCAAACTAAATACCATCAAACAATCTGTGCTTTGTTTAAAACTTAATTCCCTCCCATCTTCAAAGGGTTTAAGCTGATGAATAAACATATCTGTTAGGAAGAAGTCTTGACTTCCTGTAGAAAACTTTCTGCTCCATCACAGGGAAGCTGCCAGACAAAAGAAACTTTCTTAAGTTCTTTGTTTTGGATTCATGTGTGGATGTGAGCATAGCTGAAGTTTGAGTTCACTCCTAAGTTTTTACAGAGTGATATCATTTTGGATGTTAATTCAAAGCAAGGAAAATCTAGACTATTTTGGTTTGGGTGTGGAAGAGAGAGGAAATAAGGTGTTTCAAGCATTTGCAATATGTCTTTGTAAGCAGAATATCTAAAAAGATTCATACACATTTTTGGATGTACTGGGTAGAAATCAATCACAGACATACACCTATCATCCAAGAAATGCCAGCAGAGATGTTTTGTGCTATTGGGAACAGATGTTAAAAATACTTATTTCAATTGAAAAGACACACATTATTGCACTACTATTGTGTTGTGTGAATGGGGATAGCCTTTACAGTAACTGTGGCAGGACACATATTATACCCCAACACTATGGCTAATTTCTCTGTGAATGACTCTCAAAGGTTTCTTCTGTGATCATTGAAAGACACAATGGAAAGTAAGTTTGTTCCAATCAGATGCCTGAGTATGAGTGCTTAAAGGCAACATAAGCTTAAAGCAATTAAATGACTTTAAGTTCTTTAAAGGTCTATTCTACATTCTTGCTATTTTATAACATGTTACCTTTTGTTAATTTTTTTTGCAATGAGACTTACCTTTTATTATAGTAATCAGTGACCAAAATTTTTAAACATTGCTTTTTCTGACAGTATGACAAATTATTTCAGCTGTCTCCATTGTTCTAACTAAATGTTTTATAACTTGATACTTACATATTTTTCCTCAGATAATAAAATTGTCTCTCTTCTCTAAGATTTCAGAGCTGGCAAGGGTACAATGAGAACTAAAAATATTGCCTATTGTTTTGTCATGTCACTGTGGCATTGTGTATCCACACAGGGGTAGGCTCAGCAAGCCAAGCAGGATGATACAGGATACCATGGATGCTAAAATTGAACTCAGAAAGGTGGCTTTAGGACAAAATAAAAGTGGAAGTGCTTGACCTATTCTGCTTTGAGAAAGAACATAGTTGCTTCCAATTGTTTGAGGATGATGGTTTTCATAAGGAATTGCATTATTTGTGTAAAAGATTTACATTTGAATTAGTAAATGGTATTAACAGTTTTTAATTATACATGCAAATTTAAGTATGTTTTCTGGAAGAACAGAAACTCTTCACTTACTGCTGTGTCCTCAGCTTATAAACTACATTGAATGATCAAATTAATCATTTTTGCCTCAATTCACAGCAGAAGAATAATAGACCTTTATGATAACTTCACACTACCTCCAAAAAATACTCTTAAATGGTCCTTAAATGTTTCATAAATGTTATTCTTTGTGAGTGTGTGTTTAATGTTTTCTTTCTTTTTCTCCTTTTTTTGTTTAGTGATTTTTACATCATACACCTCATCGAACTCAGTTATCAGTCCTTTCAGTTTCATACCCACTCTTATGATCTCCCCATTGATGCTGTTCAATTACCTACAGGGGCATAATTAAACATCCTGTGCCCAACCCCTTAAACAAAATGAGACCTTCTTATAATATGGTTGCATACCACACTTTGGCTTTTTTTTATATTTATTATTTGGTGATTTTACATCATGCACTCCATCAAACTCACTATCAGTCCTCTTAGATTCATATCCACTCTTATGATCTCCCCATTTATAAAAATGTCCATTTGTGCTGCTTATTTACTTACTAAAGCATAATTAAACTCCCTGTGGCCAGACTCTTAAAGAAAACAAGTCTTTTCTCACCCACACCCCGACAGAGGCCATCATTGCAGAAGTAAGGCACTAGGTAATTTTGCTATGTTCTAGGCTTGAGCTATATTATATAGGTATATACTATATATATATATATATCATATACTATATAGCTAGCTCTTGTATACAATGACATTTTTTTAAATCCACTAATGAAAGAGTACATCCCTTCATTATCTTTCTGGGTTTGTAATAACTCGCTCAGGAGGATATTCTCCAAACCCATCCATGCCTACAAATTTTAGGATATCATATTTTCTTACTGCTGAGTAGTAAGATGTGTAGATGTACCATAGTTTGTTAATTCATTTATCAGTAGAGGGGCATCTACATTGTTTCCAGGTTCTTGCCATTATGAATAATGCTGCTGTGAAGATAGTTGAGCTAATGCTTTTGGGGTATGAATGTGTGTCCTTAGAGTATATGCCTAAAAGTGGTATTGCTGGATTCTTGGAAAGATTGACTCCGTATTCTTTTATAATTAATTAGTCTTTGACAATTTAATATGTATGTATTATGTATTTTCAATTCTAGGTAGAGGTGTAGATAGGGTATTACCAAAATAATTAAAAATATATGAAAATTTAAATATATACACTTTATTTTATCTTAACATAGCCTTATTCAATATATTTCAAATTGATTATTCTGAATGTTGCTACTCAAAAAAAATATACTCAATATCTCTATTTCAAGTTTATTATAACTACTGATATTGCAGAAGTAATTGAAGAGGTTTTTTTCACAGTTACTCAATCAACTATTCAACATATTACAATAATTAAATTAAATTTTGGCATGGTTAAAAAAACCAAATCATAAAGGAAAGTTCCACAAATATAAAGATAGTAGATATAAATGGTGTGGGAGGAGGAGAGAAGAAATTGTTGTGGCTGTGTCAGATATTAACGACAAAGCAAAATACCCACAAAGACTCAGGCTTGATTATATATACATGTATAATTTGAATACACATAAGTCATAGGCAGGAGGTTCAATGAAGTGGAAGGAAGGAGGCATTAGAGGTTCTTCTGTATAGTATAATGAAATTCTAGGTGGAGGAGTGAGGCAGTAGGAGAGGGAGAAGAGAGAGAAAAATGAAGTAAGTAGAAAGGTTTAAAAATTAAAAATAAAAGGGGCTAAACATCATTCACTACCCTGATTTCAACCTAAAAATATATCAGAAAGTGTTTTTTAGAGCTATAATTTAAAAACTTAAAATTAAATACTCCCTTTGAACAACTTCTTAACTTTATAAGATAGTCCCATGGAAATGTTATGAAGTTGTGTTACCACGAATGAAAAGGACACAGCAGGTAACAATATGATAACAACAATTCCCTTCAAGTGTGCTATTAACATTAGAAATACTTCTAATTTTTCATAGCTATAGAAGTATTTTTTAAAACCATAACAATAAAATAACAATCCTAACTGTATTAAAAATATAGCTAGAATATTCGATGAATTGACTACTCCTATAGTATATAAAACGTAATCCTACCAACCATTAACATTTAATTTTATAATTTAATTTTATGTGCTGATTTTGTGTATTAAATATATTATCTGAGCCAAGTGTAAGAGAAATGTGTGGATTCTTTAGGACCTTATTCCAATCATTTAGTGGTACATTCTGCTTAGTATCTCACAAGGCTATAGTCAAATAGTGACTGGATTTCAGGCCCTTCATGAGCATAATTGTGAATCTACTTCTAAAATAATTCAATAGGTAGAGACATCAGTCCTAGCATTTGTAGGGATAACATCTCAATTTGTTTCTCTTTGTTGGCTGGAGATCATTTACAGATAATCGTGGCCCCCTGCATTTTTTGGCTATAATCCCACAGCTAGAAAGTCAGAAAAGATAAGCCTCTGTTTTGCTTCCAATCCCTCAAACACCTCCTTTTTGGTATCTTCCTGACTTTCTTGGCTTAATTTTAAAAGCTCATCCTATGACTGCATGAAATTCTATGGTAATAATTCCAATAAACTCTTCTATCAACATCAGACACTTAGTAATATTCACTCACTTTAACATCAAAATAGTTTTCCCAAGGAAAACAAAATTATTTTTAGTGAAGTGAATGGAGTTGAGAATATCAGCCCAGGGACCTGAACTCTGTTTGTCTCTCTTAAGGAGACTACGTTTTAGCAAAGGAAAATATGAAGAGGTAACAAGAAGAAGATAGTGGGAGTGTACTTTCCAAAGGACAGGTCTTAATCTACCTTACTATTACCAACAAAGGAGTTAGGCTATAAATGCAAAATGTTTCTGAAGCATAAAATATTATTTGGAGAATATAGGATTATGTTCTGAAAGTCCCTTTCCCTCAAACTTTGATCATAGACAAAAATTTTAGGGTCAGTTTTCTCAGAAAACATTTATTTTCTCAGAATAAGGAATATAGAGTTACTGGTATCTGCCTCTCCCAGGAGCCTTCTGGGTCAGGGTGACCTGACCCTAAGACGAGTGTTTGAAACATGAATAGCAGACATGTGGTCAAACTAGCAATTGGATGGATTTTTTCATAACTTCAAGGTTAGTAGACAGAAACTCAGTCAACCAACAGTCATAAGGAGACTCTAAAGAAACCGATAGGCAGGCATATTTGCCATTAGATTTGCTCTAAGTGTCAACAGAGCAAGAAGCATATAATAAAAAAGGAAAGTACTCTATGACTTGCAATGTTCTTTCTGAATATGCATAGACCTAAAAAACTGTACAACCTCCTACAGACATATTTGCTTATTCATTTACATCACTGTTTTTTTATAAAATGGCAAACAAATGGAATCTGACAAGAGAGTAGGTATCCATTATAACTGGTAAAGAAAGAGAGAGTGAATGGGAGGGATGGGAGGGGAAAGGGAGTTTGAACAAGGGGATACATGGATAAAAAATATGACTTTATTCATAACAAAAAGAGAAAAAAGAAAATGTACATATGCACACTAGTATTATGCTCAATTGTGAAGAAAAATTAAATTTTGAAAAGAAAATGGCAAGTATTGAAAAATATTATAACTGATATAATAAAATCACAGAAAACATTTAAAATATATTCTTTATTATGTGCAAATCTTACATAATTGCTAAATACATGTTTATATATAAGAATAATACTAAGTAAAAGCTAAGATTCTTAAAAGGGTCTCCTTAGAAAGAAATATTGGGTTATGGAGGTAGAATTGGAAGCAAAAACTAAATAGTTGTGTTATTAATGTAGAAGAAATTTCTGGGTGGTTTAAATGAAAATTCTGCAATAGTATTGGCTATTTAAATATTTTATCTTAGTTGGTTGTGCTATTTATTTAGTATGGTGGTCTGAATAGGAATGGCTTGGAAGGCTCATATATTTGATTGCCTAACTTTAAAAAAAAATAGAAACATTTGAAGGATTAGGAAATATGGCTTTGCTGAATGAAGTATAATACTGAGGTTTGGATTTGTACTTGCAGTTAGCTCTTTCACTCTGTCTCACGATTGTTGTCTCAAGTTGTAGTTCTCAGCTACTGTTAGAGAACAATGCTTGCCAGCTTGGTATCATACTCCACACTATCATAGACATGGACTCTAATCCTCTGTGGCTATAAGTGCCAATCAAGTATTTCTTCTATGACTTGCCTTGGCCTTGTTATCTACTATTACAACAGGAAAGTAACTAATATCAATATCTTCAGGACATGTGGCCTTGCTAAGTTAATATTTCATTGATGATCACCTATGAGGTTTCAAAGCTACATGTCATTTTCAATTTATCTCCCAGGTTTGCTATTTGAAGGTGTGAGTCTTCATCTTCCTGTTCTAGCCTCTGTGCTTTTGTTCAGTAATCATAGACTGAGCAAATCACCTGAAACTGAAAACTCAATAAATCTTTCCTTCTGTAAGTTGTCTGTAGGTAGAGAAATTAACAGAAAATAAAGTATGCATTAAAATGCCATAAAATTTGTTACTTTTATATGATATTAAAAAGATCTTCATCAATTATACATTTGATATAAAATTAATATCTAGAGTATATAAGAGTTTGAAAATAAAACAACTTTAAGAAAACAAATAGCTCAATTTAAAGTAAGGTACAGACTAAGCAAAGAGCTTTCAAGATGAAACACAGTTGATTGAGAAAAACTATATACATGTTCAGCAGTTTTAGACATCAGGAAAATGCAAATTAAAGCTACTTTGAAATTTTATCTCACCTCTGTCAGAAAGGCCAAGTTCAACTAAGAAGAGGGAAGTGCATGCCTCTCATTGCTGGTAGAATCGCAAACTGGTACAGGCATTTGGAAACTGATATGGATGTTACTTAGACAGCTGGGAATAATTTTCCACAAAATCAGCTATATTACTTGGGTATATACTCCATAGACTCTACATTATTCTACAAATGTACTTGCTCATATATCTTAAATGCTGCTCTATTTATGATAGCCATAAGTTAGATGCAGCCTGCATGTTTACCAAGTGATAAACTAATATATAATGTATAATGAAAGTGTAGTGCATTTGTAAAATAAAATATTATTCATCTTTTTAAAAAATAAAATTACCAAATTTGCAGATAAATGAATGGAGACAGAAACAAACAAACAAGTGATGTAGCCAAGATACCAAAACACATAAACTCTATATATTCTGATATATATGTTCATTATATTTTAAGTTTTGGGAGTGCTACCTTCTGAATAGCCACAGGAGTTAGTTATCTACATCTGGGGCCCTGAGGAAGAAGTAATAGAGTATAGTGTTATGGAAAGTAAAACATGAAACTATAGTAAGAGAAATAAATGAGAGGAGTGGGAAAAAAAAAACAGTAAAAGACTGAATATAGGAATGGGAAATTAGTATTACAGGTCATTTGAGAAACACCACTTAATCTTTCTACTGCATAAGCTTTCTTTTTCTTCTTTTTTTTAGTATATTTTTATTTATTATTTGGTGATTTTACATCATGTACCCCATCAAACTCACTTATCAATCCTCTTAGATTCATACCCACTCTTATGATCTCCCTATTTACAAAGAAGCCCATTCATTTTGCTCATTTACTTACTGGAGCATAATTAAACTCCCTGTGATCACCCCCGTAAAGAAAATGAGTCCTTCCTCACCCACACCCCTGCCAGTGATAAAATATCATGAATTTTACAATTTTTTTTCTCCTGCTCATCCAACTCTGAGTCCAACATATGTCTCATTTTCTTTCCAATTTTATGACATAAATCAATAACTTACTAAGATCAATTCATTCATATAGCTTGTGTGCAGAGTACCCAATGTGTAAAGAATAATCTATAAATGACCAAGATCAACCCACCCAGCACCAAAAATAATAGTGAATCTCCATTCTGAGAAGCTATCATTTGTCATTAGCTTCTCTGCTACATCAAAAGACTAGCAAAACAAATTGAGTCAGTGGTGTAATTGTGACAAGAATAATTATGAGTAGGTAATCCATCATTTTCTTGATTAAAAGAATTCATACCTGGTAATACAAACATTCTAAAATCATACTTATATAAGGCATAAGCCCTATAAGAGAAACACAGAATTAGTCAACTATTTCCACTGATTTTTTTAATACTGGCTTTTTTACTATAATAGGGAATGAAGGGGAATATAATATATAACTTGTTTAATTTATTTACTGGTGTTTTATGAGTTAATGTAGATCTAAAACATTACCCAAAATACATTTTATTATGATGTTTCCTGGCCAGAAGAGTTGTTGTCTATTAAAAGAATTTGTATTTTTAAAAATTGATAATAATTTTGTATACTCAAAACTGTGATCACTTATAATCAGCCTATCAACAAGTATTTTTATTGAAATTAGGTAATATTGGGACAGCTGGACCTTGGGACTTCCTGCTGCCTGTCCAGAGAGGGGATGGGGAGTTGTGGAGGAGAGAAAGACCTGATGTGGTGGGAGGGGGAAGGGACCTTGAATAAGGATATGCAAAGATAGAAAGTGTGACTTCTTTGTTCATAATAATAAAATAAAAATAAATTAAAAAGAAAAAAGAAAAAAAGAAATTATCACAGAGACAAGATAAGTGGTAGATCACTGAAGGCTTGTGAATAATATATTAACTTATACATAATTATTGTAAATTTTATAATAAAGTATTATGGGCAGCTATTCTCCCTTGTGCTATATGAATAGGACAAATACACCTACTATCCTACCTACACTCATGCATATTTTCCTGTTTTGATCTCTATTTTGTTTGGTTTATCATTTATTATCTGCATCATTGTACAAATATCCACCTTCATCCATACACTTCACTCTATTTGTAATAATGGCCTTTCTCCAATGACTAGATTTGGATTTATATTTTGCTTGTATAATTATGCTACTTACTATATATACATATATATATAATGAAAAACCTACATCAATATATAATATATGTGTGTATGATTTATGTTGATTACATACATTCTAGTATAAGTCAAATATTTATTTCTTCATAATTCATGCATTGAAACTAATATAAAGTATAAATTCATACTTTATGTATATTCTTGATAGAAGATAGGCAATTGATAGGCAATTAGGTTTAGATGAAATCTTTATGGTGACTCTTCACTAGAAATAATCAGATAGCTTGCTTTCTCTGCTGTTCCAAGCACCATATTGTAACAAAGAGAAGATGATGATGTACAACAGTGAAGAAGGCCAGAGTTGAATCTAATTTTCTCAGGGCTTTAGCTTCTACTTTTAGATGCTAGTCACAAATATGAGAGAAAGAGTTCTACTATGCAAAAGACATCAAACCTAAAGTATTTTTCTTCAAGACAAAATTAAAATTAACAAATAAAATTAAATGGTTGTGTTTGATATATCAGTAAATATACTGATAGAAAAATAACATAGTTTAATAATATACATAATTAAATGAATCAATATTTTAATAAATGCATTTAATACTTTCAAATTATGAATGCTTGTTTTATAATTATTAAGTTACATTTTAAAATTAGATTTTATTTAAGTTGCAGAGTATTTTATAAAGAAGAATAACCTGCTATAACAATTTATAAAAGTGTTATATGTAACATTTTAATCTATGTAAAACCTGCATTGATCAAAACATGTGTCCAGCAAAAATCAGTAGCTATTTTTAATATGCAAGACTTTTCAACTTAGCCTTCATCAATCAAATCTTAATTATTATGATAGTGGGAATCAGATGATAAAAAGTTTAGCTACCTGGAATGTATGATCTTTGCCCAAGTAATCTAAATTTAGCAATAGGGATTATATGAAAAATGATAATATTTTCCCCTAAAGTGACCATAACAAATATCAGCACTTGAGTAAAATTATAAGTACTTAGTATTTAGTCTACTTTTATGAGCCTACCTGTTTTCATGTTTAAATTGGCTGGTCATTAGGGCATGTCTTATTAACCCATAGGAAACTGTGCATTGAAATATTTTACTAATGAGTACAGCGAGCACAAATATATATGTGGCACCTGTATGACATTATGCCACTTTTATGTGTGGAAAATTGCATAGAATTCTGACATTTTTAGTGTTCTATTAAAGAGACACCTCACAGATTATGCCATTGACTTTCCAATAAACCATTAAATACTTTTTTATTCCTGGCATTACTGTTTAACTGCAAGACTAACATTACCCTGCCCAAACCTAGTAAATCTTGTAGATATTTCAACCCAATAATTCACTAGATAGAATGTGAAGATTGCTAAGCAATGAATATTTTTGGGAAAAAAAATCAGAGTCATTCAAGTTGCAGGAATAAAAGCCCTTAATGTTATAGTGTGTTTTTCACATGTACATATATATTATAAAACAAATGCATCATACATGTGTTTGAGAACACCTGTCATGTTTAACGTAAACCTAAGACAGTATTATTTCAAAGGAGATGCATATGATTTACAATTCCTAAAGATGTCTTTAAATAACAGAGAAGATTTGTTGAAGTGATTATCTGCATTAAGTGACTGCACTACACCAGTATGGTGTAGGTATCTCTTCTAATTCATATGAAACACTGATTATTGTTGTCTTTAATTAGTTGGACTTGTTCCTCTAGATGGTAGATGACAATCTTCAAATACTGTATTATGATTTCAATGCTTGCACCTTGTAGGTAATAGAAAATAATTATTTTTATATTTATTATAGAGAGAGACTATATGGGTAAATTAACAATACACATACTCATTAGTAAGGCAAAATGTATTTATCTTTAAATTTTTACTAATATTTATATGACAATATATATTATATATTTATGTATCAATATGCATATTGATAATATATAATTTGTATCACCTTTAAAATAAATACTGCTGCTCAATATCACAGTCAAAAACATGGTAAAGCTGGGGGAGGGGTACCATCATAGTCTTTAAAACAGTTTTTTTAGGAAGAAATTCTGAAACATATGTGACTAGAAATGCTGTTCTTTCTAATGTTGTGGACAGGTTTTCAGCATTTAGAATACTGGTGAGACTGAAGAAGTTAGTAATGGTCTAAGATCAATAGAGTTAGAAAAATTACATTTTATAATAGTATACAAAAAATGCTCTTACCCAGATCATTTAAGGTACCCATATTTGTTCAGAAAGAATTATCCATACCAGAAAGTGTGACATTCAATTCTGCGATTGATAGTCATCACTGATATGCCAGTATTTGTACAAGTGTCAATTATAATGTATTCTAATGTTTAATACTTCGGAAATGTTCAACAAGGCTATTGAATAATAGTTGGTGAAGATTTAATCACAAACCTAAAACCTGATTACCTGGTTAATTAACAGCTTAGGGATACCAATTCTACATCATTATTTTGTAAAATATTATTTTTACCTTTTCTTACAAGAAGTCAGTTTCATAAACTCTCCTTGAAGTTTTTTGATTGTTTTTTTTTGTGTTTGAGGTTTTTTGTTTTGTTTTGTTTTGTTTTCTGCTGTTTCAACTTGGTAGCTGCTTTTCTGTAATCACTAGACCCGATGTCCTTGGAGACTAAGTTATAGTTCATGTTTTATTAAAAAAAAAAAAAGTGACCTAAAGGAATAACAGGATCCAGAAGAGGACAGATTTGCAAATCAAAATTAATGGAAAATAAGAATAAAGACCCAATAAATTTTATTTCTTTTACTGCTTAGATGATTAGAATAAACAATGGGCATTTTATGCTGATTCTCTTAACTAGTTTTGGTTAGTTAACAGTCCAATCACCATTTAGTTTGACAACAACACTAAAGAACCATGGTCATTAATCTCAGTTAAAGTTTACCTGGCAATTTATCTTCTTAATTCCTATGTATATTCCTCTTTATGATAATTGAAAACTAACTAACCTGGCTAATCATGTAACAATTTTTATTTATGTCATTTGCTTCTCAATCTTGAATGTAGTATATTGAGTTTCTTGGATTACCATTTGTCCTTCTCTTCATTGATTTTTCCATTTTCTAGTCATTCTCCTTACTTTCTGTCCATCCAATGACATGAGGTTAAATAAACTGAATCTGAGTTATATTCTAATGTAATAAACTGTTGCACTGAGAGGTGTAACCCTATTTCCTCTCATAATTTTACCCTAGACATGCTTTGTAGCTTTTGCACTCTATGTGATCTCATTCTGGGGTTGGAGTTCAGATGTTCTCAAGACTGCTGTATGTGATGAAGCCCCAAATATTTTAATAGTCTGAAATATTTCACTGTAGTCTCATTAAGATGTCAGTTTTTCTAAATATGAATATATGTCTTCATTATCTCACCTTTCAGTGTACTGCTTTTAAAAACATGGTTTCAAATTTCTTAGATGACTGGTCACTGTTCACAACATGTTCACAAAATCCAGACAAGTTTAGAAATTCTTCCAGACAAACTGATATACTTTTGTTTTTCTCTTAACATTGATGACTCATGAATGTAGGCTGGGCCTGTGGAACTTTGAGCAATTCCTGAACTGCAGACAATTTCACTCAGCATTTAATTTCAACAGTGTGTGATATGTCAACATCAAGAATTAAACAGACCAGACAACATAGTGCTTGTACTACAAAGAGTACGTTTCTCCACAATTTCTATGCTGGCTAAATAAAATTCCTTGACTTTCACTTGCCACAAATCCCTTGCCTGCCCAATTTCCAACTTTTATTTTCTGTTTATTCATTAGACATGTGTTTTATCTGTATAGTTACATACCCAGGGTTTTTCTTTTTTTTTTAAAGATCTGGTCTTTTGTACAAATGTTTTCATTTCAGATGCAACACTTATGGAAATATTTTTAATGTTATATTAGAATAATTAATGAAACTTACAAAAACTCATAATTGTTCTTTAGCAAATTGAATGGAATTCACTGGTTTCTTAATCCAAAAAAATTACAGATATGGGTTTCTATCTGGTTTCAACAAAAAGGGAATATTCAAACATAAATAAAAATTAGGATCATCCTGGGTAAATGATTCACCTACATGTATGTGCACACACAAAATGAAGCAGACAGGCTTTAATCTGAACATTTGCAGCTTACTTTAAAGAGAAAAATTGTATGTTGGGAATGTCTGCTCTTTTAATCTTGCTTGATATTACAAATGACAAACATACATAAGAAAACTGAAAGAAAATTATCTAATATGCTGGATTGTGAAAAAGGAAAGAAATGCAGCTCAGAGTAGACTTGGAAAGCAATCGTTAGGAGACATAGAATAAGTATGAAAATGAAAAGATAGCTTCAATTATTTTATTTAGCAAGAAATTTCCATAAAACTGAAGCAAAGATGATAATAAAATTTGAAATACTATACAGGAGCTTCTTTTTCCCATTATTCCATCTTCATGTCAAAATAGACATAGCAATGAGTTATTTTTCCAGTTACTACTAATGTCTACAACACAAATATTTAATGGTGATTACTTCCCTAAAAACATAAAAATATTTTAATGATATTCATGGCAATACAATAAATAGTTTAATCAAAACATTCATTTCTGATGCCTATAGTATTGAAATTTAAATGTACTTTGCAATACTCTTATTCACTGGCAAGGAGACATTTAGAATACAAAGACTAACATTTGTTAAAAAACATATACTGACAGATGATTTGGAGGTATGTCTTTAATCAAAGTACTTAGAAGTCAGAGGCATGTAGATTTTTGAGTTTGAGGACAGTCCAGACCATAGAGTGTGTTCGGGACATCACAGGACCACACAAAAACCTGTCTCAAAAACTATATACAGTTATGTGCACATATATATATATATTTCTAAAATAATTATATTTGTGAGAATATATAAAATATTTATACTTTCTGGGGGTTTACTCAATACTCACCTAGTTACCTACTTCAGATTATAATACAGTCACCTACTCATCAAACAAATGCACCCTAAAAGAGTCATTCATACCCAATCATTTCACAAAATTTAGTTCCCACCATAAAAATAATTCATCTCCTGCTCAGCCATCTTTAAGTATATTTTTTTTTGCCCAACTACTTAAGATTTCCTTTAGACATTTGAAACTTTGACATTTAAGATATATGATTAAATGTGTGCTAAATTTATTCAATTTCTAGTTTAATTTACTAGAAAATGCCAATGATGCAAAAGTTTTATTTAGCAAGAAAGTTCTGAAGTAAATAAATAATTAAGCCTGTCACAGACACCTTGATTTTTGGGTGTGCTTCCCTTTTATAATATGCAAAGGGGAAAAATCTAATACTATTGCCAGAAACCCATGCTTTCATAAATGTAGAATTCAGACCTCTCCAAATCCACATCAGCACTTGAAGGACCCTGGTCATAATGAAACTCAAAGTCCTTTACTAATAAAAAGCAGCAGATCCTTTGGCATAGAGACACACATATAACTTTTTGCTCTTGGACTCTTTCTTTATTGAAAATTCTAAGTGAGTTATTTTTGTAGAAAGTGTAAATTTAACTTAGTGTAAATATATCTTAAACTTATATTAGCTCATAATGTTTTTAAGAAAAGACAAATCAAAGATACCTATATTCTCAATAGATTTTTTAAACAGTGTAGTATGTTTCTCTGTGGGTTGCTTTCTGTAAGATTTAGACTCAAAGTTAAATGTGGATTTATAAATTGTTATGTCAGACTTGTTTTGTTAAATGCCCATGTTTACTACAAAAAATAAGATTAATAGTTAAGAAAATTAGTAATATATATGCTCAACAATATACGAAATTGCATTATTAGCATACTATACATCTAAAGTACTTTGGAGACCAATATTTATCTATTTTTGTTGAACTAATTATAATTGATCTTATAATAAAAAGCCAGAGGCAGATATTGGAGCAAATGTTTAAAGATAATAAAGTCAGTGGAACAAGCCACAGCCACTTATTTCCTCATTGACTCCTTAGCAGAAAGAAGATCTTGTCCCCAAGTATCCTTGGACTGAGTGAGGAAAGCAAAGAATCTTCAAAGCCAAAAGGAAAGGGATAAAACTCTGCCTCCTTCAGCCTTATATTCTTTCCCTGCCTTGCCATATCACTTCCTTTCTCAAATTTTCTAGTGTTGGGATTAAAGGCATGTGTGCTTCCCTAGTTTTTGAAGCAGAAGCATAGGATCCCAAGTGCTGGGATTAAAGGTGTGGTGCTACCACTGCTTGACTCTCTTTATCTTTTGAACTTGATTAATCTCCTGACATCCAGACTGGCCTTAAATGCACAGAGATTCAGATGGATCTCTTCCTCCCTAATTCTAAGGTTAAAGGCATGTGCCACCACTGTCTGACCTCTGTGGCTAACTTTGTGGCTGGCACTGTCCTCTGATCCTCAGGCAATCTTTATTTGATACACAATGCATCACCACATATTTAGAGTAAAATATTATAATGACTTTATAGACATTATAATTCAAAGTGAAATTTCTTACTGATAATGAAAGAAGATAAACAAGAAAAATAAATATATAAAAACTACAGTCCTAAATGGTTGAGACTTAAAGGCATCAAATTTTAATGGAATCTTAGTGTAGGAATTATTCACTGGTACTTGATTATATAAAGGATTAATATTTATTAACATGTTATATGACCACTCACTGATACAGTATTGACCCTCAAGGCAATTCTTAGAGAGTTGACTGTCCCATGCAGTGATGGTGCCAATCCTCTCCCTCAGAAAGCAGGAACAAAGAGGAAGGAACAGCAGCATGCTACAGAGTCCTCAATTCCATTTGTTTATATTTTTTATATTCTTTATATTTAATTTTATAAAATCTCAGGAGCTGAATTGTATAACTCTAAAATAAGCTTGTTCACGCACCAAATTATATAGATATATAGAAAGATAGAGCATTTTAAGAGATGAGAACTATTCTAGTGAAGTAAATTCAGTTATCTCATCTTTCTAAATAAAATTACTAACACACACATAGTCACTCTAAGCGTTGCTCACAAGGAAAAGCAAAAAGAAAACCAGACTTCAAGGACAAAATTCTTACAACTATAACGATTCTACATTTCAGATCAGTAAAAAAATTAAATAAAATATTAAAATTTTAGGGAATATTGTTTTATTGTGTAAATTTCCATAATTAATATATACACTGTAAAAAGCACTTTTTATCTACACTTTTCTCTCAACACAAGACATTGCTTAATTTCAGCAGATTTTTCTGTATTTAAAAAAAATAATTTCACATTTAAAGTCACCTATTAGATACAGTCCTTTGTGTATTTCACCAAGAAAAGTGTCTACAAATAGTCTTATGAGCTCCAAATGACTTCACAACTGTTATGACAATCATCCTTTCCACTCAGTAGGCTTCTAGATGGATCATGGACCATTTCATGATTCTAGCCTAGCTCCAAACTCTTTTCTTTCTTTTACTTTTTATTTTTATAGAATAAAGTCTCATTTTTTTTTTAATCCATGTATCCCTTTATTCAAACTCCCTTCCCCTCTCAACCCCTCCCGGTCAGTGTCAGTTTCTCTTCTCCTCATTCACCTCATCCCCTCCTCAGAGAGGTTAGGGTTAGGGTTAGGCTTAGGGAACAGAGGGCAAGAGGTCCCAAGGTGGATTAGTTCAGCATCCACTCAAAGCAAGTAGAATTTACTCATCCCAATATCAAGACAGTCAGCAGTTCCTCTGGAGGGAGTGCGATCCAGGTGCCAGTCCAAGGTGCATCAGATCCCAAGCTGTTGAGTGGTTGTGGTTTGCAGCTTGGGTGTCACAAATCCAGAAAGATAAGTAGGGTATGTACTCACTCATAGTGCACTTTAAACAAAAAGCAAAGAACATTCAAATTCTTTCCAATAGCTTCACAGTAGTAATGGCATCCTAAAATGTTCATAGACAAATTACTTTCTCCATTGATGCTCTTATGAATCCATATTATTCTAAGAATTGTACCTTATTAGTCAATATTTTCTTATCAAGCCAGCGGTTTAGAATCTGTGAATTTGATTACAGAAGAGCTACAACAACAATAAAACCAAACAGTACAGTAAATTCTAGAAATCCTTCTTATAATTCACTGGGATTTTCTTATGTTTTATTTCAAGGTCCAACTTTTAAAAGTTATTTAGTGTTTGGTTTTTTATTTCTTACTTCAATGTTAATATCCATATGCTTCATCCATGACTAAGAATAGCATGCTTTATACTATGTTGCTCTTTCTTCATCCACAATGCTGTTTGGGGTGATAAAATTCAAAAATTAAAAAAATAGTCAATTTTATACCTAAATGTTTGCTTTTCACCAAATTTAACAAGCCATAATTATCTGGCTGTGCAAACATATCACAGCTCAACTTCATTTTTAAAAACTGTAGCAGATGATAAAACCCCTAGGTAGAAGTGTGGTGGGCAGCTCTATGATGAAAGTTGTAGAAAAGAATAGGTGCCAGTCCTGAAACAAAAAAAGAAAACATGGGATTAATAGAAAATAGAATAAAAGATATAGAATTTATGGGATGCCTTAAAGAATAGCCATTAGCATTACTACTGAATGGTTTAGAAATAAGAAAGTAAAATTGAAAAAAAAAATGGTGAAATTGTATGATGTTTTGAAACAAAAGTTAAAAATTCAACAAAAAAATGTTTAAAAAAAACCTCCAAGGATTCTTTGGCTAGAATTGAGAAATAGACAAGAAACCACTATTAACAACAGCAGGAATAATTAAAAGTGACAGAAGGAAAGCTTAAATGATAGATATTTAAATTGCCACTGAATAAACAATCACAGTCATATAATTAACACTCAAAGTTATTTTATTTCAGTTCTTACTCAATCAAATGTTGTCTTTGAAAAACTTAAAAAGCTCTTCCTGTAAATTTCCAGAATAGAAAAGAATAAAGTAGAATAGAATAGAATAGAATAGAATAGAATAGAATAGAATAGAATAGAATAGAATAGAATAGAATAGAATAGAACATCTGACTGCTTTTGCTAAAGAAAAAACTCTACATTTCCGTAGTTTCCTTCCTATAACTCTTGAATGTAAGGTGGTCAGTATATATTTCCAAAAAATTAAGAAACATGAAAACACTCTTTTCCCATTATAGAATAAAAATGTGTTTTATGCTGTCTGGGTTTCATGAAGTCTAGCCTGCAGGTATAGAACTGGTATGTGCTAGGGGCCACAAATTGTTTGAACTTGGCAGTCTTTATTGCCTATTTTAATTAATTTTCTTTGTCACATTCCATTTATTTCCTTTACTGCATTCAAGGGACTATGTAGAGGTGCCCCAGGGTAGTTAATTTAACACCTGAAAATTTCATTATTTTTTTTCCTGTGTCTCAGATTGACTAGTGGGAAATAGTGTGCATGAGTGTGGCATAGAAAACTCCCACAGCAGACATTTTATTTCAAATAGGTTTGCATTAAAAGCTATTAATACGGAAAGCATATTTCCTTTGAAGTTCTTGGACAGGATATTTTGTAATTCCCAGATAGCTTTTACTTAGCCAGAACACATAACTAATCCATCTTTGTTCTCCATTCAAATCTCATTAGTGTGGTGTTTGCATTCACTATTTAGGTAATGATGAAAAAATTCTTATTTGAATACTGCCATTGGGGATATATCATATACACATGTACATGATGTGATTAGAAATTCTCTGTGTAGTTAGGACAGACTAAGAGGCAGAGAAATGAAGACATACTATAATATCATGTTCAGACTGAAATTTCTAACTTCTAGTTCAAGATATGATATTCTATGAGAAAATTATACAATATGCTTTTGATTTCTTCCATTGTAAATAGGGTGCATCATGATATTTTCCTACATGATTAAAATGTATAAAAATCTTTACAGCAATATGAATATATTTAACAATTTTAGTGTGGCAAACACTATAGAATAACATGTTAGAATTAAAGCATCAAATACCAGTCCACAAAAATGTACAGCTATTATATAGCAATTTCAATAATTTTAAAAGATAGAATCTGAAGCTAAACTCATTTCCCAGATGACTGATTTGTCTATGCTTCTGTGTTTTGTTTTTGTTTTTTGTTTTTCTGTTTTTTTTTTTTACATAATGGAGTTATTTCTATATAAAGGGTCTTAATCACTTGGGGAGAAGGTGAAGTGGATATGAACAAGCATGCTGATTTCATTTTGAAAACCCAGCAACCATGGAAGAGCCAGATGTTGCCATGTGGTCCTATTACACTATTATTTGTAGTTGTATAGACAATGCAGAACACTTAAAGACTGAATGAGAAAGCTTATCTCAAAGGAATAAAATAAAATACAGTATCACAAGGTATCTGGTGTTCTCCTCTGTGACTGTACTATTAAATTCATATCCTCCCACACACCAAAGAAAATGTTCAAACTCATTACAGAGTAAATATTCAGCTATTTATTGTATTAATCTTTGGAAGATGTGATGATCACTCTTTATTGTGAAAACATACCTATGGGTATGACCACGAATGTGTTTGCAAAAAGTGAGGTGGCAAATAGTTCCTTCCACACACATTCCTAAAGTGTGGGTGGCATCATCCCAAGCACTGGCATCCAGGAATGAATAAACAAGAAAAGAAACTGAGTTCCAAAAGTTCATATATATCTGATTATTGAATGCTGACCCAATGTAACCACATAGCTCTGATGACTATGACATTACTGCCATTATGACATTACCCTTTGCAAATCCTGCACCATGTTGTTAGTATACCAGAAAGAGCATTTCTTAGAGCACAGGATCACATTTGCTTACAGAAGAAAAGTTTGATGAGAAGTCCCCCTACAACCATAGTGGTACCTTTAACCCTGATAAGAATGTAGATAATACTTTAGTCTATGAGAGATATCTGTTCTAGTAAGATATTTGTCAACTTGATGCAAACTGGAGTCACCGGGCAACAGGGAACCTCATGTGAATAACTGTTTCCATCAGATTTCCCTGTGAGCAGGCCTTACTTTGGGATATTTTCACTGTTAATGTTTGATATCAAGGCCAATGTGGTTGTGAGAGGTGTCACCACTGAGAAAGTAGTCACAGGGTTTCTAAAGAAGCAAGATGTAAGAATTCAAGTGGAGAATCCAGAAGCAACATCAATTAAAGTCCTGTCTAGGTTCCTGCCTTGGTTTCCTTGAAGAATAAACCAGGAGGTAGAAGTGGCAGTAAAATAAACTCTTTTCTCCCCAGCTTGATTTTGGTCATTGTGTTTATTGAAACAACAGAAAGTAAAATAGAACAATGTCCTTCACAGAAGAATAATCTATTACTACATATTTCTGAATAATTTATTATGTATTGTGTGAAAGAGAAATAAATAATTAAGAAATAAAATTGTATCTATAAAAACATAGTAATAATTAAATGGATGATATGTATTAATGCCATTTTAAGTAGAAAACAGAATATTATGTATATTTATTATTTTTATTTTATGTGTATTGGTGTTTTGCTCACATGTATATCTGCACTACATTTGTGCCTTGTGTCTGTAAAGGTTAGAGAAAGACATCAAAGGCCCTGATTCTGTATATTCTAATTTCTATAAATTGTGAGTTTCCTTCTGGGTACTCAGAATCTAACCCAGGTCCTCAGAACAAGATTTGAGCCCTGTCTTCAGCTTCTGAAAAAGCTGATTAGACTGTGGTCAACAAAGTATAAATATGAATTTCAAACTTTCTCTCTCCTTTAAGGATAATCCTATATATAATATTTGAACTTTTTTCAGTATGTGCGACAGACATTCTGCTTATTGTCAACAGAATGAAACAGAGAGAGTTTTGTTCAATAACCAAAAGAACTGAACATATATTTTTGCATAATTTTCTAAATGCTTTGTACTCATATAAACAACCTCCATCAGCTTTTTATCACTAAGGGATATAGATGTTTTCTCTCACCTGTCTTTGGTCCTACTCCATCTCTCAGCATGGGTAAGATGTTTTATTTAGCCAGAGAGCTTCCTTCTTCCAATTTATTCTAACTGAGTCTTTTGTAATTAAGTAGGGCTGTAAAAAGACAAATAGCCAGTTTCTCAGACAGGTAACTTACTGCCAAGGCAAAGAATTTGATCATTAAGTCTGTGTGGTTGACAAGATATGAGTTTATTCCTGATGACCCATGACGTTCACATTCTTTCTAATGTTCACTCTCTTGCCCACTCTTTGCTACTAGCTTCCTATTACTTTTGTGCATATGTTTTTCATATGACTAAATAACAAATGAACACTCATTGTTTATCTTCACCTTGTAGTCTCAAGCCCAGTATCAGCAGTGAGTGTCACTGAATCCTGCTATTAATTGGTTCTCATGACTAACCCCACGGAGATACATACCTCCGTAAGACACCAATACTAGAATTTAATAGAAATCTAAAGAAGCTAGCTTCTCTCATTTCTGGCTTTATAATTCACTCCCAGTTTTTTCTATTCAACTAAAAACAGAAGAAAAAGAAATAGAGAATTTATGTGCCAATACTTGAGAAGATAGACTTCAGTCCCCTTTCCAAATACATTTGATAAAACTCAAAGCAACTTTTTTACACAGACGGACAGATAAAACAATAAAACAGAGCATGGTGGAAAATTGAGCCATGTTGGATAAAATAGTCATCAGATTCTGCTGTTGTCTGTAATTTAGGAAATTAAAAAAATCTCTACTTTACTTACCACCACAATGGTAGACAGTGTGTCTTCTCTCCGAGATTGTTGACTTTATTTCTCATTTACCTATTGCATTCTATTCAAAATTAAAATACAGGAAATTATAAATATCCCTGCTCCATCTTCATAGTATCATAATATAGATATTAAAAAGAAATAATCTGCCACTTGCCTGCACCTAATATGTTGTGTCACATTAGAGACTAAATAACTTCAAGTGTTCTTATTTGGTAAAATTGAAAGGATGGCAAAATAATATGATGTTCTATGTCATATCTCATATGCTATGTGATCCTAAGAAAGTCTTCTAGGCATGAGACAGAAAAATAATTTGAAAGGGAAGATTTTGGCTTCTGATCAATAATATCCCATAAGTGGTTTTTCTCTGTGATCTTTGGCTCTTTCTTCTGTGATATTTTTCAGTTTTTTACTTTTCTTTATGCTTAGGGACTGCCTATAAAATTCTCAGAGTTGTTTG
This sequence comes from Sigmodon hispidus, assembly GCA_004025045.1. NCBI lineage: Eukaryota > Metazoa > Chordata > Mammalia > Rodentia > Cricetidae > Sigmodon > Sigmodon hispidus. The sequence goes on from PVIH01005244.1 coordinate 54,139, forward strand.
CTCTCTGTACTCTTATCAAAAGATTGCATTTTAGTTCTTCAAAACTTGGCAGATTAGGTAATAAATACTGAAACATTCATGGCACATATGAAATAGATGTTAAATACTGGAACTCTCTACTGTTTACCTAGCTCTCCATCTCCTTTTAACTTATTTACGTTTTGTTTCTGATGTATTTTGTAACTTAAAGTACATTTTACTATTGAACAGATAATATTCTTGAGAAGGTAGTGGTCTGGTGTGGGTGTTTCTTTGCAGAGACTAGGGTTAGAAGAGTAATAATACACATGAGGAAAGAAAAGAAATCTGGTTTAGTAGGTTGGTATAGTTAAAATTTCTAAAGTCTGATACTGGGCATTTATTTTTAGACATATTTAATCACAGCTCAATTTAAAAAAATTTCCTGATGATAATTAGTTAAACCCTGTGTATTCAACAAAGCTTAGGTCATGTTTGCATTAACACCCTTTAAAATCATTAAATAATAAATATACAAAGAAAAATAGCAATAAATAAAAGAATAAAACATAAAATATAAGATAGTTCATGAATAAAATAAAGTACATATGACTCTTTACATAAGGATGTGTTTTATTGACAGAGAAACAATACAGAAAACAAAGGTCTAGGAAAAATGACTGAGAGAAATACAAAGGTCTGTGAGAATCAGGAGTGGTCTGGCCCTGCAGATAGCACAGAGGTCAACTAGGCTATTTAAAGTACATGTGACATCTCCCATAAAAGTGACTTCTATTGACTAAGAAACAATGCTCAAGATAAAAGTCTAGAGAGAGGCTTGGAAATAAACCTAATGGTTTGGGAGATTCCATAGTGGCCTGGACCTACAGATAGCACAGATCAACAGGCTATCAACTAAATCCTCTCCCATCTTTCTGGGCAGAAAATAGGGTTTCACCTCTTTTTCTTGAAGAGATAGCCCTGTGTGTTTAACTTTCCTGGTTTCCTTTGCTTATCAGTGAACAAAAGAACCTTGTGTCATGTTCTGGATTACTTGGTTTTGTAAAATAAATAAACCTTCTGGATTACTTAAAATACACTACTGCTCTGTCTATAGCTGATAATGTTCTGTGGCTTTAGTATACCACCATAAACTGTTATTTTTTTTTTCTTTTTGGTGCTTGGAACCAAACTGAAGACTACTCATAAGCATGCAATATCCCAAACAAAAGGCATTCTCAATTACCAGTCTTCTAAATAGTTCTTAAACATGACCAACTTAGCCAAACACATAAGACTGAGAAAGTGAATATTTACTGAAATTCCTAGCACTGTGTTTTGTTTTATGAAAGCTTTGCTTATTCAGTAACACTTTTGTCTTAGAGATTGTTATCTAATGTAGCCGGGCTTTGAACATAAAATCTACCTCTCATGTCTGCTTTTCCTTTTAAGTGAGAAGTGTTTTGGAGTCATTGAATTCAAAGATCTATTTTTATCTTACTTTTGAAAAGAACTTTAAAAAAATCACAGCAATGAACTTGATCTTTAGGCCTCTCTCACTTTCTCCAATATATTGAGATATCACAGATTACTTACTTGTATGGGCATGTCTCTATTTTTAATGGTTTAACTAGAAAGCAAATAATCCTTGGTTTCTGTGCTAGGCTACCTAGCTTCACCACTACAGGTCTCAGATATCTTCTCAGTTTTGAATTATAAATGTCCCATGCTTCATTAATTTTTCTAAAATGTTAATTATATTATTTCTATATTCTAATTTAAATAACCACATATTATGAAATATATGTATACCTACATCTGTGCATATGTTTTCAATTCATTACATTAATGGATTGCTTTATCTTTGTTGAATAGAATAAGAGAGATATACAATAAAACATCTTTAACCAGCACTTACTGTTCATATATAATTCATGATAGATACTAGGCAGAAATGTATTAATAGAATTTTGAATCTTCCAACTGCTAGTGATTAACAGTTTTAGATAGAAGTAAAACAAAATTTGTTTTTCTGAGTTTCCAAAAGCTCATATAGCCAAATCTAGACTTTAAGATAAGAAAGTCATGGTGGTAAATGTGAGGAGAATTGTGAGTTAAACAGAACCTAAAGTGAACTATTAAGAAATTATGATAGCCAGGTTCAAACAATTTTATAACACCCATGCTTATATGCACTTACCTGTAATATAGAACACTTCTGTTTTAGTCAGTGTTCTATGGATGTAAAGAGACAATATGACCACAGCAACTCTTATAGAGGAGAGTATTGAATTTGAGGTGAGGAATATAGCTCTACACAGATGGACATGGTGCTAGAGAAGAGGTTGTGAATTCTACATCTGGGTATGCAGGTGATAGGAAGAGAGAACCTCTGTGCCTGACATGAGCTTTTGAAACTCAGAGACCTCCCACTGTGTTGGAGTCAGGTTCTTTTGTACAAGACCTAGGCATGGCTTTGAAGTTTTGAGGACCCCTGTAGTGCCTTTCAAGAACTGCCCTTCCTGCTTGTTCCTGTGTACCCTCTGCCACTGTGTGAGATATTTCAACCCTTAGAGAATTGCCCTAAGGTTCAATCTTGTATCAGTGAGTGTTAGTTTAACTCACTAATAAATAACAATCTTTTTATATAAGCAATTGCCAGTAAATAATTCATACAATAACCCACAGTAACAAATTTCCTTCAGACATTTACCAGATAAAGGCTACACCTACTCCAAAGCCACATCTCCTAATCTTTTCAAACAGTTCCACTCTCTAAGCATTCAAATACTTGAGCCTGTGGGGGACCATTCTTTTTGAAACCACTACAGCATTCAGTCAAATCTCCAAGGGACTGAAATTGATCCTGTGATGACAACCACAAACACTACAGATTTCTACAAACAAATTATTTGTAGAACTTGAGGCCAATTTTATAATCTGATCTGTGGGACTGGCAAGTTATTATGTTTCCCTGTATAGTTGAATTACAATCTAAATTTGAGGTTTTACTGACAAAAAGATACTTTTTTCTCACAAAGATCTATGTATTTTTGTGTGTGAATGTGTGTATGTGTTGATGTTTGCATCTATGAATACATACAACCTGTGTGAAGGTGTCTGAGGACTCCAGAAGACAATATTAGAGCCCATGAAACTAGAATTAGTTAGGTGAGAACAGTCTAATGTTATTTTTAGGAACCAAACTCAAGACATCTGCAACAACAGCAAGTACTATTCTAAAACACTGAGCCATGTCTCTGACCAAAGAAGGATAGTTTTAAAGTAATACTTCAAAACTGATTATATCTGGGACTAATTGGTAGGTGTCAATTTGAGGAATTGAGGTTATATCTCTAAATCCCGAGTATAAAGTTAGTCATAGTGTCATGCTTGATTATAGACCTTGGGGATGAAGACAAGAGGATCCCTGTACCTCCAGGACAAGCTGTTTTTGCTGAATCGGTGAAGTCTAGGCTCAGAGGTAAAGAATGCACTTAAAACTAATGGAGAATCATTGAAGGAGACATCTGTCAGGGAGTTCTGGTATTTATACAGAAAGAGTCTCTCTTTCTCTCTCTCTGTCTGTTTCTTACACACACACATACACACACAAGTTTCTGTCCTGACTTCTCTTCATGACAGACTATGACTGTGACATGTAAAGCAAATAAACCTTTTCATCCCCAAGTTGCTTTTGGTGTGGGTGTTTTGTCACAGCAAAAGAAAGAAAATGAAGACAATAGTGTTCAGAACAATATAGGTGATGAAATTAAAGATAATACTGTGACAAAAAACAAATTATTAAGAAATAATTTCAAATTTAAATAAATATTTTGCTTATGGTTTAAACTGGTTTGTTCCCTATACTCCACATTCCCTCCAGCTTAGGGTGCCATCATTAATTTTAATCGTAGCTGTTCTGACAAGTGTAAGATAGTATCTCAGCATAGTTTTGATTTGCATTTCCTTTGATGGCTAAGGATGTTGAACAATTCTTTAAGTGTCTTTCCACAATTTGAGATTCTTTTATTGAGAATTCTCTATACCTCACTTTTTTTTTATTAGATTATTTGTGTTGCTGATGTCTAGTTTCTTGAGTTATTTATATACTTTAGAGTTAAGCAGTCTGTCAGATATAGGGTTCTGCAAGATATTTTCCAATTATGTAAGCTGTAATTTTGTCTTATTGCCCTTGTCCTTTGCTTTAAAGAAGCAGTTCAGTTTCAGAAGATTCCATTTGTTCATCATTGCTTTCAGTCTGTGGTACTGGTGTTATAATTTGGAAGTACTCTCCTGTGCAGATAAATTCACAGCTATTTCCCATTTTTTTTTTCCTATCAGGTTCAGTGTAACTGAGTTTATGTTGAGGTCTTTAATCCACTTGAACTGGAGTTTTGTGCAGAGAATAGACATGGATCTAATTGCATTTTTTTTTATATGCTACCATTCAGTTATGTCAGCACCACTTGGTGAGTATGCTTTCTTTTTTCCAGTGCATATTTTTGCCTACTCCATTGCTAGTGGAAATGTAAACTTGTACATTTTGGAAATCAGAATGGCACTTTCTCCGAAAACTAGGAATCAATCTACTCAATGGTTCAGCAAGACCACTATTTAGCATATATCCAAAGGATGCACAGTCTTAACTTCAAGCTAGTAGCTCATCTATGTTCATAGCAGTATTATTTGTAGTAGCCAGAAGCTGAAAACAACCTATATGTCCTTCAACAGAAGAATGAATGAATTTAAGAAGTGATGTACATTTATACAATCGAGTATGACTCAGCAGAAAAAAATGGATGGATGTGGAAAATATCATCCTGAGAGATGTAACACAGACCCACAAAGATAAACAGGATATGTACTCATAAGTGAAATTTAGATATAAAGCAAAAAAAAAAAACAAGCTAAAATGTACAACCTCTGGGCAACTAGGGAACAAGGAGAAACCTAAAAGAGACATCTATTGATCCACCTGCGAAGGGGAAATAGAAAGGATCTCCAGAGTAAATTACTAGCATGTGTGGGGGCTTGTTAAGAGGAGGCAGAAAAGAACATTAGGGAATGAGGTGTTTGAGTTGGGGGAGAGATAACAATGAAATAGATATCTTACTAAGGGAGCAATTGTGGGATTAGAGAGAAAACTGGTGCTAGGTAAATAACCAACATTCCACAAATATGACCCCAGATAAGATTCCAAGCAATAGTGAAGAGGGTGCCTAATCTGATCTTCTCATATAATCAAATTGATGACTACCCTAATTGCCATTATAGAACCTTCATTCAAGGACTGAAATAAGCAGATGCAGAGATTATTAACAAAGCACTGGATTTGAGTTCCCAGTCTAGTTGAAGAGAGGGAGGAGGGATTATATATGCAAAGTGGTCAAGATCATGATGAAGGAACTCACAGAAACAGCTGACCTAAGGTATTGGGAGATCACTGACTCTGAATTAACAACTGGGGAAACTACATGGGACTCAAATAGGCCCTCTGAATGTGGATGATGGTTGAATGGAATGGTCGGTTTATGGATTCTCTGGCAGTGGAACCAGAATTTATTTATGGTACATGAACTGGTTTCTTGGAGCTTATTCTTTTCAGAGGAACAACTTGCTCAGGCTTGATACTTGTGGGGAGGAACTTGGTCCTACCTCAACTGGAAATAGACTACATTGATTCACCTTGGGAGACTTTACCATCTCTTAAAGTAAAATGGATGGGGGTATAGGGTAAGAGAAATCTGGAGAAGATGGGAGACAGAGGAAACAGTGGTGAGCATTTAAATTTTTTAATTTTTTTATATTCTTTCTTTTTTATCATTAATAAAGACTCATTTTTTATCCATGCATCCTCTTGTTCAAACTCCCTTCCCCCTCTCTCCCAGTCACTTTCTTCTCACAACCAAAAATTTTTAAAAAATTAAATATATAAAAATCTTGGTTTGTAAAGAATCTTGCTTCTAGTTACTATAAAACTACAACAATTACCTTTTTGTAAGTTTTGTGCTGACAGGAATATGTTTAATGAAAATAACATTTCATAAAGCTAATAAAGATTTCCTTAATTTCTGTAAATAATGTATACTATAACTTCAAGTTATCTTCAAAGCTTGATAAATAAAATACAAGCTATTGATTTTATTAAAAGGAAGAAAATTAATTTATCTTAGTAAAATTTGGCAGTACACATTTTAAGTGCATTGTTAGGTCTGCCTTTTATTTAAACTAGGAAGAAGACATTATTTATTAGTGAGTACATTTATAAAAAGAATGAAAACAAATGCACAATTATTTAGAATATTATAAAGGTCACACAGAGATAATTGTTTTCTTCAATACCAAATCAGAATGAATAAAAAATATTATTGTTTTCAATGAACAAAGGGCAGGTTCTGCTTCAAGGTTCTTACATATTAATTAACAAAACAAATTATTAACACATAAAATTTTATAAGCAATGTATCAAATATTGATCTGAGAATTTATTAAAACTAAAAACCACTATATTATTCTGTAACTACCCTACAAGTAATTAGAAATTTACAACAAGATAAGCCATTTCAACAAGCTTCAGAAATAATGTTCTAAATGATTTCCAACATAATATCTTTTAGAAAAATATAATATATTAAGCATTTACAACATCCACATTTCATCTACTAATTTCAACTTTAAAGTTCAGCACTTTACTTGAAGAATGTATGGCATATATGCATTATCACACACTGTGTACAAACTTCTTATATGCAAAGTCAGTGGCCAGAAAGAAGAATAGCATCAAATAGGCAGCAATGTGAGATGTGTCCAGAAAGAAGTGATGAGATATCCATGTATCACAGGTTTAGCATACAAAGAGGGACAAGTCTATGAAATCAGCAAGAGAGAACCTTCTGAGGTATCTAAATGAATAGTCACAGATGCATAGTGGGCCTGGATTGTAGATATCAGGAACATAAAACCATTATGAGTGGTTAGGAGGCGAATGCCCCAAGTTCATACTGAAAATGAATTGTAAATACATGAGAAAGATCCTGATGTGGTGCCATATACCTGCAATGTCACTATTCTGTAAGTGAAAAAAAAAGACATGAGTTCAAAGTCAGCCTTGGTAATACACTGTTTGTAGATTTGTTTTCACCAAAATCAATTAATGCAGTATTACTACTGAGAAACTTCATATGAGGACATAAGATAAAAAAAATATAGCTCTTCAGAAAAAAAACAAAGAAAATTAAAATTTGCATACATGCTATTAATGTATAGTACAAAAAAAATCAAAAGCTTGGATAACAAAGTTAATATTAAATTTAATAAAAGGTGTCTAAATAATTGCTCTCACCTGTTTCTTTTTCCTCTTCTAGTATGAATAATTTATTTCCCCTTGTTGCTACATTACTATAATAAAAATGCATCTGTCACTGCACATTTTATATAACAGGTTAAATGATCAGTTTTAGCATATATTTTCTTGTTCTGTGAGACAAAGTTAAGGTAAGTAAAAATTCATAGGCTTTCACATCAACATTGTATCTACTAGAGATTTGATGTTAAGCACAAAATAGGCAGGAAAGGAAGAATCAAAGTATAAGGAAGATAGATAGTGATATAAATGGTGACTAAGAATGCTACCTAAATTTATCTGATATTAATCTATCTATATAGGTTAGAAACAATATTACTTGGATTATCACAGCAATTTCCAGAAGACATAACTATTCTTAGAAAGATAGAAAACCTCACATTCTACATTTTCTTGTCCATCACTAGGTACTCATTAATGTGCCATTCCAACAGTGAAGTGTTCACGTATTTCTGAGATTATAAATAAATTTATGGAAATAGCCAGCAAAAATGTTTTAAGTGTTATATAAAATAACTAACCTATATTATGGTCTCTGACCACTTCTAGGGAGAAAGTACATTTGACTCACCTTAAAATATCAAATTCAGAAAGTGAGGGATCTGTGTTGTAATTAATTAAATATGCCAACTTGTCACAAATACTTATCTACCTAATTAATATGAGATATATCTCCTGAGACAGATGCATTAACATCAATAAAATAAGGAGTATGAGCTATTCAAATTCATAGTTGTATTTTGTATTTCTACACAATAATGATATACATATAAGTGAATGTAGTACAAATATATATTTTTAAATAAATATACTGAGATCAATTATCATTATTTAGTAATATATCTGTGAAAGTTTGTCTTTCAGGAATTTACATATATTTAATTTTTAATCTTTACAACTTACAAAATAAGATTAATATACTTTATAGATAAAAAAAAATGAGCTTAAAGGGGTCAATACCAAACAACTAAATAAGCAAGATTTAAAATTTAAATTCATCTGAAATTGAATTCAGGGTGATTATTATACAAGATCATAAAGGAGATTTTCATAAAATTCAAAATGTACAGAGATATTTAAACTCTTCACCTTTTACAAACCTAATTTATGAGTTGATTATGCAGCAGCTTTGCTATAATGCTTGTTCTGAAAGGAGATTTTGTTCTTACATGACAGATATGTTAGGAAACAATGTGAGCACAGAAAAAATTTCTTGTTCACTCTTGTGTAAATCTCATGAGAAACACCAAGTAAATTCAGAAAATGTATTCAATCTAAACTGATCACAGAAAATTCACAAAACATGAACATGTCAACATCTTTCTACTATTTTTGGTTCTCTATGAAGTATAGGTTACTGAGTTCCATGTCTAGTATACAAATTTTCATTTGACTTTGGATGCCATTTTATGCTCATTTCGAAACTACAGAAGTTTGGAATTAAATGCTTCCACTTTGCTAATAAATTTTCTAATAATCACCATTCCCAAAATTTACTAGTTATTTAAATAAAATTGTCACTGTGAGAAACAAGTCTGTCTTTTCGGGCTCTTAAGAATTAACTGATAAGTTTTAGGATAAACTTTTCTGGTGTTTTTATGGTTGTGAGCTTAGATTAGGATGTTCAATAAAGTAAAAAGATGAGTCATTATTACCTCCAGTTCTCTTTTGTCAAATAATAAACAAAAACTCATAAAGTAAAAATAAAGACAATAACTTGAAATCATGTGACTATGAGCCCATAAGAGGCCAGAAATGATACTTGGACTCTACTCTGATTTTTAAAGGTTTAAATCCCATTCTTTTTTATTTTCTACTCCATGTAAATGACTATTGTATTAACAGGAAACCTGAAAACCTGGAACTGTTATATTGTTAATATCTAAATTCACATAATATATCTAAGAATAAATTTAAAATAATTAAATTAGGTTTAAAAATATTGTCATAGTCAAAGTTCCTATTGCTGTCAAGAAACACAATTACCACAGCAATTCTCATAAAGGCAAACATTTAATTTTGGCATCAGTGTACAAATCAGAGGTTCAGTCCTTTGTCATCATGGCAGATGAGCATGGTGGAATGCAGGCAGACATGGTACTGGTTACATCTTGAACAGAAAGCCAAGAGAAGTGGACTGATTTACCTACAGTAGCTTGATCATATATGAGACCTCAAAGCTTACTTCCACAGTGACACATCCTTCAATAAGGATACATCTATTCCAACAGAGATATACTTTCTAATATTACCACTCTCTATGTGCTTATTGTGGCCAATTTTATTCAAATTATCACAAATATACAAGAAATCCAATGTTTCCTTCAACAACAATTTAAAGGTTGGGCAGAGCAATAAAGGAGCTGATAGTTTTGTAAGATATCAAGGTTCATGTAGTGGGAGTTAAATTACAGAGACAGTTCTTCAAAATGTTATAAGTAGCAGGTCACCCCTCCAAAGAAGCAGGTAGTCTAATTATAAAATTTCACTTCTCCTTGCATTCTTTTAAGTCTACTACCCTATTCTCATCTCCAGGTAAAATAAGAGCCATTTGAAAGTTAGTATGGAAACTAAATACTGTAGATGGAAGTTTCTGTCCTGCCACAATGCCCAGTTACCCCTTAGCCACTTTTCAAATTACTACATGGTGGCTTATATCAATTATAAATGCTTGGCTGGCACTCAGGCATATTATTAACTAGCCCTTACACTTAACTTAACACAAAATTCTTAACTATCCTTAATCTCATTTCTTGGTACCTTTTCTCAGCAAGGCATTCTCATTTTGCTTCTTCTGAAACTTTCTGGAGACTCTTAACTTTGCCCTTGTCCTTCTCAGTAAGCTCAGTTGGGCACCTGCTTATACACCCCTGGATACTGGCAAATCAGCCTTTGATTAAACCAAATCTAGTGACACAACTTTATAGTATTCAAGAAGATTATTTTACACCATAAGACAATAGAAGCTTCTAAAAATATACATATATGAAGATCTAATTGAAGTCAGTTATGAGAGATATAGAGTGCTGGGGATTGGCCATATGAAATTGAAATTTTGGCTAAAGTTGTCCCATGGGATTCACAAACAACTGAGGCAGTTGACAAGACCATAGGTTTCTCTCCACAAAATAAAGACAAATCTCTATTGCTGAAAACAATAATTATACAACTCAACAAACACAAAAACATGGAACTGGTGCCTAGATAGAGCCTTCATTCTCCTTTATAGCAACTTTAGTACAGGGTAGTACCCTGCAAAAAGAAAAACATACTCAACTTTAAACTATTTGATATACTCTGATATTCAGTCTGAAACATATACTAGTGCAATGATGACGTGCATTTTGTGGGAGCAAAAAAACCAACATCTGATTTGACTGAAAGCCCCCTCTATGAGGTAGAATTCATAAATGTTGCTTGTATGAACAAGAACATGAGACATGATAGTCTAGGAACTTATATTGAAACCAAATGTTACTATTAAAAATAGTAATAGAATTACTTCTAAAGATACTCTGCTATATTCAAAGTTGAGTGCCTTGATCGGCCATCTTTCAAGAAGCTTCTTCCTGCAACAAATGAAAACAAATATGAAAAAAACACAACCAAACAGTTTTCAGAGTATGAGAGACACTCAGCCATAACTAAGATATCTTTTGTATCCTTCCCCTCATGATTCACAAAACTCTTATGAAGAGGAGTAAGAAAAGTGCAATAGTCAGAAAGGAAAGAAGACACCAAGAGATCAAGGCCATAAATCAGCATGATAAGTGCACATATGAAACCACAGAGACTGAGGGGACATGCACAGGAACTACATGAGTCTACACCTGTTGGTCTGAAAGAGGCACTGGATACATGCTCCATTCATAATCCCAAAGTAATTTCCAGTTGATAACCACACATAAATGTACATTTGCTCTTCTATAAGTGAGTATCACTGGGGTAACAAACTATTCTTAAGGTAGTAGCAAGAACTGATGTAGATGCTCATTAGAATTGAGTACAAGGGCATATTTGGAAGTTTCTCCTTTTTTGGAACATCAGTGCTTTTCCTTCTTTTTGAAATTTTATCTTTTTTTAATCTTTTTGTTATGTTGCTTATCTTTTAACCATGCAGGTCCTTTTTGTTTCTAGTTTGGTGTTTATATAGGATTACCAAATGTGGTGGGACTGTTTTCTGTATGCAGTAAATATCATTCTGTAAATAAAGAAGCTGTTTGGCCTATGTGGAACACCATAGAAATGGGTGGAGGAATCAGAGGAGAAACAGATAGAAGGATGGTGGAGTCAGGCAGACTCCAAAGAAGAAGCATGTAGGACCCAGGTGAGCTAGAAGCCATGGGGCCACATGGCAGGTAGATTAATGGAAATGGGTTGAATTAAGATGAAAGAGATAGCTAGCAACGTGGCTGAGATATAAGCCAAACAGTATAAAATCAATATAAATTTCTGAGTCATCTTTGGGGGTGTAAAAGCTGCTGCAGGAAAGTCAGACCTCTGGCCCAAAGTAGGTCAGAAATCTATTACAACACTTGAATGTGTAAACATGTTGGTCTCTGTTTCTTTTGCCTACTTGGGCACTGTTTTCTTTCTGATTTTGTTTGTTTTGTCCAAATCTAATGTGTTAATTTTTGTTTTATTACATTTTATTTATTTTATTTTTATTGTTATCCAAAGAAGTATTTTTGTTAAAAGAAGGAGGATAGATTTGAATCTGAGGGGAAGTGAGAAGGCTTCAGGGGTACAGGGAAAAAAACATAATCAGGATATATTATGTAAAAACTATTTATTTTCAATAGAAGAAAGATATTGAAAGCAATATCCATGATAACCACAAAGAAATTATAAATAGTTATGATATTCCCATAATGTTAGACTGAAGATGATATAAATAGTCTACTGAAAACTAAAATAAACATAAACACATACTAACATTTTATGCTTATTTATGTATAAACGTATAAATCTACAGCTGTGTTAAACTATTTCTAATGAGTAACTACCTCAAATGCAAATGTATAAAACTTTTAAAGCAAAACATAGTTTGTAAGAATAAGTAATATCAGAATATATACAGCCTTTAGCTATAATCTTAGATCTAAAGTTGGAAAACATTCAAAGTAAAGTAATATTAAACAAATGATAGCTGAAATACACATATCAAACAATATAGCCACAGAAACTGAATTATTACTCTTCTCAGGATGAACTTGGCAATTCTCAATAGCAACTGTTGGTTGAGCACACACATTGCGACTACAATTATACATAAAATTTCCTTCTCCTATCATAAAAGTTTAATTGTAGAAATGAATTCCAGAAGGAATGAAAAATTACCTAAAAATTGTGACATAAATAATCATTTCAATTAGAGATATCAGAACAGTATTATCTTAGTACAAAACAAAATCAGACAAAAACTCTACAAGAATCTAAATCTGTAGATAAGTTTATATATAATGCTTGTATATAAATCCTATAAAAAGATAATAGCAAACAAAAGTTTGCACCATAATAATAATGTGCACCATAAATAGGCAATTATGGCTTTACATGAAAATTAGTGATTTTGCATGACCATCCACCTCCAACAGATCAAACGGATAAGTACTGAGGATTCTGAATGACAGCCTCAGACTCCACCCAAAGGTGAGGTGGGTTTAGCAGGCCCCAGTCCCTGAATCCTTGCCAGGGAATATTGTGTTCGGGTCGGGTTCTGCTTCCAGGACCAGGGGCTGTCCGTGGAGCTTGTTCCCACACCCTCTGTAGCAGACAGAGATAAACTTGGTCTGCCAGGGTCACCCCAGCTGGTGCTGAGGGATTTTGCATGACCACCTGCCTACAACAGATCAATCAGAGAAGGATTGAAGACTTGAAATCCAGTCCCCTGCCCAGAGCGGAGGTAGAGATTGAGCAGACCTTTTATTCAGAGGTGATAGGAGACACACAAGCCCGCGTGCCACAACTGACTAGGACACACCTAATCGTGAACCACTGAAGCCATGGGCAGACGTCAGTGCAAAAATATACATAATAATGTAAAGAACAACAAGATAACTCCAGAAGAAAGTGGTGGTCCTACAACTACAAGACCTGAACTGAGCAATGAAGAGGAAAAAGAAGGAAGGAACAACAAAAAATCTTTTATGATAATCATCTCACCTCTCAAAGAAGATATGAAGAAATGCCTTAAAGAAATGGAAGAAAAAAAACAAACAAAAAAACATTGGAAGAGATAAATAAATCCATGAAAGAAAACCAAGAAGAAGTAAACCAAAAAATGAAAGAAACATGCCTGGAACTAAAAACTGAAATAGAAGCATTTAAAAAGGCACAAAATAAGGCCAAGATGGAAATAGAAAACCTGAAGAAAAAAGCTGGAACCACAGATACAAACATAACCAGCAGAGTTCAAGAGATGGAAGATAGAATCTCTGAAGTGGAAGACTCAGTAGCTCAAATAGATATATCAGTCAAAGAAAATACTAAAACCAAAAAAGGCATAACTCAAAATGTTCAGTAAATCTGGGACACCATGAAAAGACCAAACTTGAGAATAATAGGAATAGAAGAAGGAGAAGAATACCAGCTCAAAGGCACAGATAATGTTTTTAATAAAATCATAGAAGGAAACTTCCCTAACCTGAAGAAGGAAATGACTATAAAGATACAATAAGCTTACAATACATGAAATAGATATGACCCCCCATAAAAGTCAACACGTCACATTATAATTAAGCCACAAAACATACAAAACAAAGAAAAAATTTTAAGAGCTGCTAAAGAAAAGGGCCAACTTACCTATAAATGCAAACCCATCAGAATAACAACTGACTATTCAATGGAAACGATGAAAGCTAGATGGGCTTTGTCAGAAGATATACAGACACTAAAAGCACATGGCTGCTAAACTAGAATACTACACCCTGCAAAATTATCAATCACCATAGACAGAGTAAACAAGATATTTCATGACAAACACAGACTGAAAGAATATCTATCTATCAATCCAGCAATACAGAGTATTAGAGGGAAAACTTTAACCTAAGGACCCCAGACACACCCTTGAAACCACAAACAATCAATAAGTCCACAGAAGAATATCCTAGAGAAAGGAAATACAGACAAGTTACCACCAAAAATGGCAGGAAATATGAATCAATGGTCACTAATCTCCCTTAATATTAATGGACTCAACTCTCCTATAAAACGTCACAAACTAACAAGATGGATACAACAACAAAAGTCATCTTTCTGTAGCCTACAGGAAACACACCTAAACCACAAAGACAGACACAGGCTTAGAGTAAAGGGTTGGGAAAGATTTTCCAGTCAAATGGTCCTAAGAAACAAGCAGGGGTTGCAATGCTAATATCTAACAAAGTAGACTTTAAGGTAAAGGAATTAAAAGGGACCAAGAGGGTCATTACTTATACATCACAGGAAAAATTGGTCAAAAGGAAATTTCAATCCTGTATATTTATGCCCGTAACATAAGGGCACCTACCTATGTAAAAGACACACTGCTAAAACTTGAATCCCACATCAATTCTTACACCCTAATAGTGGGAGAATCAATACCCAACTTTCAACCCTGGATAGGTCAACCAGACAGAGACTCAACAGAGAAATAAGGAGTCTAAAATAAGTTATGATGCAAATGGATTTAATAGATATCTACAGAAGCATCCAACCAAATGCAAAGGAATATACATATTTCTCAGCTCCTCAAGGAACTTTCTCCAAAATTGACCACACGGTAATAAAGCAAATATCAACAGATACAAAAAAAATGGAAATAATTCTTTGTAACATATCTGACCGCCAGGGCCTAAAGTTAGAGTTCAACAACATCAAAAATCAAAGAAAGCCTAAAAACTCATGGAACCTAACCATCACTCAGCTGAACCATCTCTGTGTTAAGGAAGAAATTAAAAAAGAAATCAAAGTCTTCCTAGAATTTAATGAAAATGAATCCACAACTTATCCAAACTTGTGAGATACAATGAAAGCAGTCTTAAGAGGAAAATTCATAGCGCTAGATGCCTACATAAAAAACCTAGAGAAATCTCACACTAGAGACCTAACAGCTCAGCTGAAGCCTAAGAACAATTAGAAGCGAACTCACCTAGAAGGAGTAGACAGCAGGAAATAATCAAACTTAGAGCTGAAATCAATACAATTGAAACAAAAAGAACAATACAAAGAATCAATGAATCTAAGAATTGGTTCTTTGAGAAAGTCAACAAGATAGATAAGCCCTTAGCCAAACTAATAAAAAAATAAAAAAAAAAAACAGAGAGAGAGAGAGTGTTCAAATCAACAAAATCAGAAATGGAAATGGGGACATAACAACAGAACCCCAGGAAATCCAGAGAATTATCAGATTATACTTTGAAAATCTGTATTTCATAGAAATGGAAAACCTAGAAGAAATGGACAACTTTCTGGACATGTACCATCTACCAAAATTAAATGAAGATCAGATTAATTACCTTAACAGACCTATAACCCTTAAGGAAATTAAAGTTGTCAATAAAAGCCTCCGCAAAAATAAAAGCCCTGGTCCAGATGGTTTCATTGCCAAATTCTACCAGAAATTCAAAGAAGAATTACTACCATTATTTCTCAAAATATTTCACACAGTAGAAAGTGAAGGAATATTGCCAAATTCCTTTTATGAGGCCCCAATTACCCTAATATCCAAGCCACTCAAAGACACAACAAAGAAGGAGAATTACAGACCAATTTCCATCATGAATATTCATCATCAATATTGATGCGAAAATTCTCAACAAAGTTTTAGAAAACCTTATACAACAATGTTTAAAAGTATCATCCACCATGACCAAGTAGGCTTCATCCCAGAAATGCAGGGCTGGTTTAACATACGAAAAACTGTAAATGTTATCCATCATATAAACAAACTAAAGGAACAAAACCACATGATCATATCCTTGGATGCAGAAAAAGCCTTTGACAAAATCCAACACTCCTTTATGATTAAAGCCCTGGAGAGATCAGAAACACAGGGAGAATATCTAAATATAATAAAGGCAATTTACAAGAAGCCGACAGCCAATATCAAACTTAATGGAGAAAAATTCAAAGCAATCCCACTAAAATCAGGAACTAGATATGGATGTCCTCTCTCCCTCAATCTATTCAATATAGTACTCAATGTTTTAGTTAAAGAAATAAGAGAACGAAAGGAGATTAAGAGGATACAAATTGGAAAAGAAGAAGTGAAGCTATATCCATTTGCAGATGATATGATTGTATACATAAGTGACTCACAAAATTCTTCTAAGGAACTGTTACGGCTGATAAACACCTTCAGCAATGTAACAGGATACAAGATTAATTCAAAAAAATGAGTAGCCCTTCTATACACTAAAGATAGAAGAGCTGAAAAAGAAATAAAGGGAACATTACCCTTCATTATAGCAGCAAATAGTATTAAATACCTTGGAGTAACTATAACCAAAGAAGTAACAGACCTATTTGACAAAAACTTTAAATCACTGAAGAAAGAAATTGAAGAGAATATCAGAAAATGGAAAGCTCTCCCATGTTCTGGATAGGTAGGATCAACATAGTAAAAATGGCAATTCTACCAAAGGCAACCTAAAGATTCATTGCACGGCCCATCAAAATCCCAACACAATATTTTTTTTGGAACTTGAAAGAAAAATACTCAATTTCATTTGCATTAACAAGAAAACCAGAATTGCCAAAACAATTTTACTCAACAAAAGAACCTCAGGAGGTATCACCATCCCTGACTTCAAGCTATATTATAGAGCTACAGTAATAAAAAACAGCCTGGTATTGGCATAAAAACAGACTTGTGGATCAATGGAGTAGAATTGAGAATCCAGACATTAATCCAAAAACCTATGAACACCTGATCTTTGACAAAGAGACCCAAAATATTGAATGGAAAAAAAGATAGTATATTTAACAAATGGTGTTGGCATAGATGGATGGAAGTGTGTAGAAAAATGCAAATAGATTCGAGCCTGTCACCCTGCACAAAACTCAAATCCAAGTGGATCAAAGACCTCAACATAAACCCAGCCACGTTAAGCTTGATAGAAAAGAAAGTGAGAAATACACTTCTACGAATTGGCACAGGCAACCACTTCCTAAATGTAACACCAGTGGAACAAACACTAAGACCAACAATCAATAAGTGGGATCTCCTGAAGCTAACAACCTTCTGTAAAGCCAAGGACACTGTCAATAGGACAAAATGACAGCCTACAGAATGCGAAAAGATTTTCACCAACCCTACAACTGATTGAGGACTGATCTCTAAGATATTCAAAGAGCTCAAGAATCTAGAGCCCAAAACCTTGAATAACCCAATCAAAAAATGGGGTTCAGATCTAAAAAGAGAATTGTCAGCAGAAGAGTTAAGAATGGCTGAAAGGCACCTGAAAAAAGTGCTCATCATCTTTAGCCATCAGAGAAATGCAAATCAAAACAACTTTGAGATACCATCTGACACCTGTTAGATTGGATAAGATAAAAGACCTAGAGGACAGCCTGTGCTGGAGAGGATGCTGAGCAAGGGAAACACTCCTCCATTGTTGGTGGGAGTGTAAGCTTGTTCAGTCACTTTGGAATGCAGTATGGTGGTTTATCAGAAAATTGAGAATCAGTCTCCCCAAGGACCCAGCAATACCACTTCTGGGTGTATACCCTATAGATGCACAGTCACACTCCAAAGACATTAGCTCAAATATGTTCATAGCAACATGATTTGTAATAGCAAGAACCTGGAAACAACCTAGATGTCCCTCAACTGAAGAATGGATTAATAAACTGTGGTACACCTACACAATGGAGTACTACTCAGCAGTAAGAAAAAAATGATATCCTAAAATTTGCAGGCAAATGCTTGGATTAGGAGAATATCGTCCTGAGCCAGGTATCACAAACCCAGAATGATAAGCAGGGGATGTACTCACTCATTAGTGGACTCTAAAAAAATCAAACAAACAACCAAGAAAAAAGCAAAGCATGCCCAAGCTGCAAACCATAACCACTGAACAGCTTGGGACCAGAAACACCCTGGACTGACACCTTGGATCCTATTCCCCCTAGAGGAACACCTGACTCACTCTTGAGGGAGTGGGGAGAAAACTGCATCTGCCAGGAGTGGAGACTGAACTAAGCAATATTGGGGCAGTGGGACCATGGGACTGCATGTTGCCTGCCCAGTGATGGGATGGGGAGTTGTGGAGAAGAAAGAATGACCTGATGTGGTGGGAGGGGGAAGGGGCCTTGAATAAGGATATACAAGGTTAGAAAGTGTGACTTCTTTGTTAATAATAATAATAATAAAAAGAAATAAAAAAAGAAATTTGGAGACAGTGCATGATTCAATTTTTAGAAAAAGAAAGAAAAATGCTATATTTTTAAAGTATAAGACTTAATATTCTTAAAATATCAATATGTACAAATTAACTACAAATTTAAAACAATCTATCCTTAAAATGTTAATGATGTTCTTGACAGATCCTAATCTAAATTTTATATAAAATACCCTAAAAATTATTGAAATACAGAAAGATTCCACTCTAATTTTTAACAGATGTAAGAAAGGTATAGTAATTAAATAGTATGGCACTATCATAAAGACAAAAATAGAGAGCAATGGATAACAATGAAGCCTTTGAAAATAAATTGTCATATATATATATATTATCAAATAATTTTATGTAAAAATGCCTGTACCTTTCAAACGAGGCTACGGAAGTCTTTTAAACACTTGCTGAGAAAACCTTATTTCTGTTTACTTCTGAAACAGAGTGCACTAAAGTTAATTAAATGAACATCCCAGATTTAAATATAAACCTAAAGTAATAAAACTCATGAAGGATAGCAACATAAATATACCTATCAGTAATTTTTCTCAAAAGGCACAGATGTCAGGAAATATCACCAAATTGGATTTATTGAAAGTTAAAACAAATCTAGGAGCTGGAGATGTGGCTCAATGGCTAAAACACTTACTGTTTTCTTGAAGGCCATAGGTTTACAAGGCCATGGGTTTGGTTTCAGCATCCGTATATTGTGGCAGCCTACATCTCTAGTTCCAGAGAATAGGATACACTGTTCTATCCTATGCTGATATTACATGCATGCAAATCCAAATACATTCTACAGAGTTTCATGATATTTCTCTATTATAGTAACTTTGTAATGTAGGCATGAATGTAGAAGGTAAATCTGGGCTACAATGTGTTCTTTTTAATTCCAGGAGAAAAAGGAAAAAATATCAACTTAATAATTAGCATAGAAAACAAATCCATCCTGACATCTATAGAATTAATGGACAAGTGTACGTGATGAAAGGTGCTGTTTCTACAATTCAACCGTTTTGTTCCCCCAGTTTGCCAAATTTTGTAAACTATTTATTTAAAAATGCCATTGCTGATGTTTTGATTGAAAATACCTTTGTTTAAAAAAGCACAGCTGTTGGTCATATGGCAGTTTCACAAAGAAAAAGGAAAATCTGAAAGATGGAATTCAACCTGATTGTACCCGTGTATTAAAGAAGAAACCTTTTGTTTCCTTTTAATTATTAACTCTGACTTAACCATTTCCTGTTTTAGAGAAGGTTTGTTTCTGAGAATGCTCACCCTCTTTATACTCATAATTCACATATATGTATTTTTCTTTTCCCTTAAATGACATCAGATAAATCAGAACCAGTAACACCGTTTCATGATCCAGGAACTGACAATTACAAAGGGTCAGTTATTTACAGTGTGGATTTGAGTTAAATGTTGCTCTGTCCACTATAAAATAAAGGGCAAATGATACTGGACAATGAAATATATATATAAAGTAGACTGGAGACTAAAGTTGAAGACTTCTTCAAAGACCTTACTATTTGTTTCAGAAAATAACCAGCATTATTTTCTTTAATATAATCTAGATTATTTTATCTTATTGTTAGCATATCTGTCAAGGACCACAGTCATCATGGTACAAGTAGTCAGAGAAGAGTAAAACGTAACATGTTCAGATATTAGTTAGTTAGCTGCTTACTTTAAATCTGGATTTGTTTAAGTAAATTATGTGTATGATCACTAATTTCCTTAAGCACTCTAAATTAAGAAGAAATCTTTTAGATCTTATAGGTAACAAAGCAGAGGATCTGTAAAGTATTTTGGCTTTATGTAAATACCAATATATAACAATAATCTCAATCAATCCATGCCTGTCCCGGAATTCATCCTCCCACAGAGACAGGGTTTTCCTGTGTAGGAATGAGCCTTGGCTGTTCTAGAATTGGTCTGTAGACCAGACTGGCCTCTGATTCATATCTGCCTGCCTCTGCCTCCTGAGTGTAGGAATCAAAGACATACCCTACCATTGCCTGGCCCCTTATTTCTTATCTAAAGGATAAAACAAATTAGTTTCATTGTAATTGTTGGATTACATCTCTTTATTTTATTCCAGCCTTCAAAAATCCATCTTGTATCTAGTTTTCTGATCAAGGTAATTTAGTGTGGTGTTATCATCTTTCACAAGGGGAAGAAAGAAAGTGATAAAAAGATCTGTTTCCAAATTGCTTTACATATCAAAGCTTTTTGGAAAGGGCTGGTATAAACAATACAGTTCCTGGGAATGTTTTTAAATTGATAATTCACATTCTTTAGAAAAGTTAACCACAATACTTTGAGGAAGGCTACACATTTATTCACTTGGGTGTTGCTAACTACAACACTCATGATTTCCTCATGATTTCACCCAATTCTAGATGACAAACACTGCATGGCTTTCTCATTTTCAGTCATTTATTCTGTCTAGTTTTTTCATTTCTCAAGATTTAAAACATTTAAACTTATTGAATTTGTTCTATGGACTATGTGCCAGATGCAAATGTTTTGCATATGATCCTT
The DNA here is from genome assembly GCA_004025045.1 of Sigmodon hispidus. Taxonomy (NCBI): domain Eukaryota; kingdom Metazoa; phylum Chordata; class Mammalia; order Rodentia; family Cricetidae; genus Sigmodon; species Sigmodon hispidus. Next base: position 75,388 of record PVIH01005244.1, read on the forward strand.
TTGAAGTCACATTTCTTAAAGCAAGCCATTTAGCTTGAATACTAATACACTGAAGAACAAAAGTAAGTAAATTAAAGTCTGTATTCAGGAGACTGTGATGGCAAACATCATAATTTAGATGATTTAATACAATAACCTTGAAAGTGATACTAGCTTTCTCACTAATAAAGACCATCCAACATTTCTGAGACTTCATTTCTACAAGACAAAAGTGTTCTCTGTGTATTTAAATGTACGTGTGCATGTGCCTGTAGTTTTGTCATTTTGTACTACTTGAATTCTACCTATGTCTGTGGTTTAGGAAGTCAAAGGCCTTAGATTAGAATCCACTATTGTTTTGTTTAGTAGACCTTTTGATAAATACTTTTCTTAACATTTATGCCTATAGCTATAGACCATGGGCTGCTCTCAGTGTTGATTAAGCATGTTTCTTGTTGCAGCAATAATCTTAAAAGGAAGATGAATTTTTAATTTCAGATAGAAGAAAATAAATAAGTGAAGTGTATTCTTTTCAAGATGGGGTATCTCTAGGCAGCCCTGGTTTTCCATTCTGTAACTCACCATGTATACCAGGAAGGCCTTGAACTCAAAAGGATCAAGTTTTGATCTTTCATAGTTGTTACCTATAAGATCTTAACCAACTCAAAAGAAATGCATCACCTGCTTGGGTGGTAGGTATGTAATTTTTAATGGGTCATCTATATTAACCATTTCACCACCATGGCTCAAGGAACATCATGGACAAGGAGGTAGAAATAATGCAAATGTGGAAAGATGTGGAAGAGTGCTGTGAGAGTCTGTGTTCTGAACATAACTTGCCAACTCAAAGCACCTGTGGAAACATGTAGAAGACCTTCAAAATATTAAGTTGGGCACAGTTTCTGCATAGAGGGGTAGAGAATTTCTGTGTCTCATTTTTTTACTAAAGAATTATTGAAAGTGGTAGTTAGAAAAAGTGGAAATGTTTTCTCTTCTTTTTTCTTGTATCTTTTTTTTTTCTTTCATTTACTTTTCTGACGAGTTGGCCACTGGAAGTTTACAATGCTCTCATGCATGGTCTCACTCTCATGAATTTATAGACTTGGTAATTCAACTTAGTAGCTTATTAAAGCAATAGAAGTGTTTGAGAAAGGGACATTGGGAGTGGCATAAGGGGAGTGGAAATAGTTGTAGATGTGATTACATCTATTATATACATACATAAAATTTTCAAAATTATAGAAGTATCTATTTATAGGAAATACTTAGAATGAATTTAGAGCTGAGTTTTCTATATAACCTTTTTAAAAAATATTCCCTATTTAAACTTATGATTTTCAACTAGCCCTATCTGAGTTTCAAGATTTTTATGTAGGATATAGCAAGAGTTAATTAGACCCAAAGTCATCAGAGCCTTGCAGCTGAATTATGGATATGCTTGATGGGCCTACTGGCAAAATCCAGTCAAAATCCAAAAGTAAGAAAAAAAGTTATCAAAGCCAATCCATGATACTAGAAATGAGGCAAAGATTTCAAGTGTTCTGACACCCATTAAAGGGAACCGTGTAGAAGCACTGGAACATTTTTCAGTGTTTCCTTGAAGGAGCTTTTAAAGAAATTCCAGAAACATTTTCAATCTAAGCACGAGAAGATGAGACTCCAAGAGGACCAGATCTTTTGGGTCAGCTGCCTCTTCAGCATGCCCCACTTTTAAGGTCAATCTTGTTCTCTCTTTATGATGAGAAAACCAATTAATTGCTAAGGATATTTGTTTGTTAATAAGTCATTTCTGGGCAGTTAGATATACACAGCAAAATTAATCTGTTCATTAACATATTCAAGCAAAGAGCACAGTTTAGAATTTCTTTTGACTGGCCAAAGAAATTTCAGGATCCTAAATTGACAACATCAATCAGTGTAAGGCACTAAAGGAAAGGTGGCTAGCTGTGTTATTCTGCTGCTATATAGAGAACATTTAAGATAAAGATGGATATGTTAGCTATAAGGTAAGCTAATCACTAGCAAGATAAGCTCCACGGTTAATAAGCCAAAAAGAGAGAAGCTAGATATTTCCAGAGAAAGGAAAAGCTATACTGCAAAACAGAACACAATCCCAAAATAAAGTAAATTGTGCAATAGATTTGAGAAATTGTTCAGTTAAATCACAACATAAACTTAGTTACCTTATTTTCAAAGTGGCTGAACTAGTGAAGAGCTGAAAAGTCATAGCATGTTTGGCACTGAGAGCAGTTTGGAGAGAGGTAATAGTGAATGGATAGGATCAGAGACATTGTATGTATTTATAAATTTTTAGAGAATAAATAAAAATTATATTATTTAAAAGCATTTTTATGAAAGATAATAGTGTAAGGGAGGGCTTCATAAAAAAAGTAAAAAAATAATTCTGATTTTATTTTTTATTACAAATATTTGCTTCTATTTAAAATAAAACTAAAAAATGTAACTTTAAAAATGAAAATTTACAGCCATACATAAATATTATTTAAACATTTTTTTTATCTTTTACCAATTGTTTACTGTTAAGGACTCTTTTTCACATGAAGAAATATAACATAATACAAATAATTAAACATTTCTCAAAATTTATTACTACATTCTGTTATGATTAGATTTTTTTGCTCAAAGAAAACTTTGTATTCATAAATCTTTACTAAAGTAGATTTTATTTAAAAAAAAAAAGTAGTATGCTTCTGCCAACAGAATAAATCTCAAATAAGTGAATGTCATCTAAAGGTAAGACCATGGACCTTTATTGATGAATTTATACTTAAAATGAAAAAATTTAAATATTATAATGAAAGTGATTTTAGAGTATAATTCAAATATTTTAATGCATCACATACAATATGAAGCAAACAATTTTGAAGAAATATTTGTGTAATTCTTTTTATAGACATCATAATTTTGTTTAAAGTGTAGACTGATATCAAAATACAATTCTCATGGTACAAAAGCATATCAAATACTTCTATTCCATATATAAATTATAAATTTACTGTAAAAAATGACATGCCAATTTACATGTCTAGTTTGTGAAAAAATGAACCATATAGATTTTATTTCTTTGGGTTCATATGGTATGTCATGAGGACAAATACTAAAATATTATTAATTTGTAAAATTCATATCTAGATTAGAAGACTGGATAGATGTGCACCTACTGATGCTTTAGAAGAGTTTTATTTACAAAGAAAGCCTTTTCAATGTATGTCTTTTCAACTTAAATGGCATTTTTCATGATTTTAAATTATTACTTTGTGAAAAATCACATTTTTTAATAAGGCTGTCACATTAATTTTCCTCATGAAAATAGCTCGCAATATTAGACATAAAATAAAGATCCAGAAAGTTGTTACTCTCAATCTATGTAAAATTTTACATATACACTTTAAATATATGCTAAATAATTGCTAGGTGTCCTTCTGTACTTTTTATAGACTTTGTCTTGTCTTTAGGTTCTAATTCTGTATCTTCTGCTAAGTCCCCAAGGCCTTGGCAGATGATCTTGTTTTTTCAATGAATCATATTAACTGAATTGGATTTTCTTTATTTTCACTGCTAGTGCAGTGTGCATAGTGTTCTTTCCCTTTGCAAATCTTCATTTCTCCTACAGACTTTAAAACTCATCAATTGCAGCTATTAGGAGCCTTATTGCCCACATTCCCATACATTGTTGCTCCTTATATTTCAGTGATTTCTAAGTAGATTCTCCTACACTCAAAAATTTTACTTCTTATTGACTTAGATGTTTATATATTCACAACTCTTTTTCCTACCCAGGTACCCAGAAATTACACCTTAGATTCTACAAATAATATCTCATTTTATTATATCCTCACTACAATCCAAAAGATTCTCTCACCATGTATTGTTTCAATGTCCTTTGGTTTTATTATTTCTTTGATTCCAAGAACATTACATGTTAATTATATGGCCTCAATCATCTGCATCATTTTTTAAATTTAAATTTTTATTCCCACAAAAAATAACATTAAATCATGAACTCAAAACTTCTTTGTATAAAGTAGTCACAAGTATATGGTTATAAATACACATCTGTTAAGTAAATAAATTGAATATACATTAAAGAATGCATTGACACTGTCAATATTAAAATATGATTAAGGTACCTATGTTTTAGGTGTAACCAATATAAGGTAAACTTCATTTTCACTACTATGATGATGACATCTACATGTGTGATTCTGCAGAAAGTTAGACATGAGAACTTGGTCAAAATTTAGCTAGTATTTAAGTGTTATTAAGTACTATTATAAAGATTGGGACTACTGATAGGTATTTATTAAATAGTCATTTAATGTTTATTTTCCTTCAAATAGGCTAAATTGTTGTATGTAGCAAATTTGATACTTACATTGGCAGATATTTTTCACTTCTGATGTAGCTCATTACTTTTAAGTGAGAGTTGTCAATATGAACAAAGAGAAGAAATATGTCTTCTTTTGATGACTCAACATAGTGTCATCAATGACATGGAGGATACCTGAGAGATACATAGAAAAGAAACACTCATTCAAAGGTGATAGTAATTGATTTCTTGAGTTTAAAAGAACTTTGCTTTGCCCACCTTCTTTTACTATTCCAAGAGAGTGAGAGAATATCTCATCCAAGTATTTACGACACATTCTCTTTTAATGCTAGTGAATCTATGGGGTAGATCCATCACGGTAATACTCATAAACAAGCAAATATAAAAATAAATAGATCACAACATTGTGGTGATAAATTGCATATTTAATAAAACCTGAAATATCAGAAACAGCACATAGTCAAAACCTAGGTAGACAGCTAAGGATTTTCTTGATCCTTGAGTACAAGGACAAACAACTGCGATTTGATGGCACACACCTTTAATACCAGCACAGGGAAAGCTGGGAGTGGTAATCTATACCCTTTATCTCATAACTCTAGAGACAGAACTTCCTGTTTATGTGTGTTCAAGGCTAGCTACAGAATAGAGTAGTACATACCTTTAATCCTAACCTGGATGGGTTTTGCTTTTGTTTCCATGGGTGAAGAAAATTTATGGGTATCATTAAAATTAAAAAAATATTTGATTTGAACCAGAGAAACTTTATGAAACTAAGAATTGATGGCTCATCTACCCATACTACAATTTTTTAAGTTGTAAGAAAAAGCAAAGAGTTGGGGCAAGCATTTGTTTTTGTCTTTACAGAAAACCAGAAATACCAATCTTCAAGAAGTTAAAAGATCTTGGACATCTAGACATCTACAACAGAAAGAAGCTATCCAGAAAAAATTTAGAAGCAAAAAAAAAAAAAAAAATTATCAGATCTCTTAGTACCAATATACTCAACATGGTAAAATCTTTCTTCTTAAATTCTATCTTTAATTACAAGATAAGTTGGAGTCCCAGTTAAATTATTAATTAAAGCTTCCTTTGGGGTTAGAGTGTGGCTCTTTCCTTCTCTAAACCCAAGCATACTTGTGAAAGGAAAATGCAAAATCTCTGTATCATATCAAAAGAGTCACATGGTATGGGACAGATGAATGACTAAAAAGAATAGACAGTTCTATTGTTTCTAATCCTATTCTGAATAAATATGTACGTAGTTAGCTTCCTGTATAGTGTGATGGGGTTTAGTCTCTTATCAGTTTTCTGTAGTAATCCATGACATTGCCTAATTGCAAACTGGAAGTATCCAAAAGGAAAATGAGACCCCACAACAATGATTTCACATGAACTATGACAAAGTCACCAGGCTGACAAACACGAACTAAAGATCAGATTTAGACTACAAACTGCTCAGGACAATTTCAAGGTGGCTAGCTGAGAAGAATCAGCTTCACAAACTACTCTAGCCAGGACTTGAGACAAGCTGTACACTTTCAGTTATGCAGAGACTGAATAACAAATGACACAGCTACATATTTCCAGACTTGAGAATCAATAACATTTTTCTTTTCAGGATCCCCTTAAAGATGCCATCATCCCCAAGACAGCAGGAAGTAAATTTAAGAACATGGCACACACATTCACAAGGGTGGATGATTATTGATCTTTCAATGGGTTATGGATGATTGTCAGTGATTAGGGTTACTTGTATAAAATTGTTATTGGTTATGGTTTGGAAAAAGCTAAACAAGAGAGATTGGAATGAAGATTTTTTTTTTAAAAAAAAAAAAAAAAGAGAAAAGGGATACAGATAGGGCAGGATACCAGGGTAGATTATTGAATCGACTTAAAAAAAAAAAAGACATTACCACCTTTAAATATTTTACATTAGATTTGATTTTTTGTATACTGTATACAAATTGTGTATTTTGGTATAAGATTGAGGTTAATTTTGTCACTATATCCCTATTTGTTCAATGTATTATACAGTTCATCTAACAACGTAATACATTTTGCTAGTCCATAAAAGTTATTATTGCCAAGTTATTAGGATATAAAGAAATGCAAGTTAGTAGTTTGACATTACAATCAAACTTACAGTCAGATATGTTTTCAAGATCAGATATATTTTAGATAAACAGGTCTTTTGCAAGCACTTCAGAGATCCATAGAATATGGTACTTAAAATATTTTAAAAACATGGGTTTTTATTAATTATTGACAATGATATATCTGCTTCTCACAGCACCAATACACTTCAGAGAAGATTATGAATATCAAGAAAACTCTTCCATATGAGTTGAACTTTTTTATGACAAAAGATAGCCACTGGGCAAGAAAGTACTCTTGCCTTGACTACTGACAATATGATATTCAAAATGGACAAGCAGGAGAAACACAAAAAAAATTGCTGAAACTTGCCAAGATAAGATAGAAAGCATTATTTGTAACAGCAAGAACCTGGAAAAAACCTAGATGCCCATCAACTGAAGAATGGATTAACAAACTGTGGTACATCTACACGATGGAGCACTACTCAGCAGTAAGAAAAAATGATATCCTTAACTTTGCAGGCAAATGGCTGGATTTGGAGAAAATCCTGCTAAGCAAGGTATCACAAACCCAGAAAAAGTAAGCAGGGGATGTACTCACTCATTAGTGGACATTAAATAAGAAGCAAAGCACACCCAAGCTGCAAACCACAACCACTAAAAAGCTTGCTATCCAAAGCGCCTTGTACCAGCACCTTGGAGCCCATGCCCTTCAGAGGAACACCTGACCCAGTCTTGATATTAAGATTAGGAAATCGGATCTGCCTGGAGTGGATGCTGAACTAGGCCATGCTGGGACCTTGGAACCTCCTGCCCTTGCTGGGGAGGAGATAAGGAAATGGGGAGAAGAGAGAATAACTGGGAGGGGTGCGATGGGGAAGGGAGTTTGATCAAGGGGATACATGGATAATAAATGAAACTTTATTGAAAAATAAATTTAAAAATCAAAAAAACAAGGAATCAGAAAAATCACTCAAAAACACTTGCATCTTCTCTCTCCTCAGTCCATACCTAATCCAATAAAAAACTGATTCTCTATCTACAATGATTCTCAAGAATTGTTCCCATTCTCTTATGCTCATAATGGCAGTACACAAGAAAAGGACAAATTTTAAAATTTATTGAGGAAACTTAAATATATAACTTAGATAATTTCATGAAAAATTTTTTCATTAATTTCCTTTACCCCGGATTTATTAGGGAAGAAAATCATTGGAAAATTGCTTTAAAGTACCTGGTCTCTAATGAAAAACATCTTGAAACATTTCTTTCAGGGCATGGGGAAATGAGGTTTAAATAAAGAATACATTGTTTGCATGAATTGCCAAAACAAATATTAATACTCTCCATAATTTTGGCGATTTCTTACTTTCTTTTCTTATTGTTTTTGAATATCAATAGCAAACTTTATATAGTAATCTAGCTTTGACAATTACTGCCTTATAAGGCCTGTGCAGACAATTGTCAAGAAACTGTGTGTTATAATTTCTTGAATAGGAAAGAACACAGTTAGTATCTATTCTTAAGGTTAATAAATGTAGAATGAGGAATGTAGTCTTGTCTTAGGGATGTGGGCATTATAAATATACAGATGATTGACTTCTATTTTAATTATATTTTAGCATTATTTACACATTGTATATACTAACTGTAGCTTAGATCTCTAAGCACCAAAATAATGTATGATGATTTTACACCATTCCTTAAGAGTTCAGCAGTCAGATTGCTTTCAGGAGTCAGTGTATACCTTGATCAGGTTTTAAAAAAAGACTTTCAGTTGGATCTGTATATATTGCATATAAAGCCATGAATCATACCCTACATATAAACTGAACAAATATAAATTATAGCTACACCAAAGCTTTGGCTAGACATTAATTAGCTAGTCTATAAAAACAAACAAATGAGCAAAATTACTTTGAAAGCATTCATTCGAAGACTTTTTTTATTTGTATGTGTGTCTTTTTTATTATTATGAATAAAGTCACATTTTCTATTGGTGTATGTCCTTGTTCAAGGTACCTTCTCTCTCCCACCACCTCCAGTCACACTCTCTTCTCCACATCTCCCCATTCCTCCCCAGCAAGGGCAGGATGTCCCAAGGTCCCAATGTCCCAATATTCCAATATGGCTTAGTTCAGCATCCACTCCTGGCAAATCCAGTTTCCTCCCCACAACATCAAGACTGAGTCAGGTATTCCTCTAGAGGGAGTGGGATCCAAGGTGCCAGTCCAAGGTGTTTTTTGATCCCAAGCTGCTCAGTGGTTGTGGTTTGCAGCTTGGACATGCTTTGCTTTTTGCTTTTTTGTTTAGAGTCCACTAATGAGTGGGTACACCCCTGCTTATCTTTCTGGGTTTGTGAGACCTCGCTCAGGAGGACAGTCTCCAAATCCATCCATTTGCCTGCAAATTTTTGGGTATCAATTTTTCTTACTGCTGAGTAGTACTCCAGTGTGTAGATGTACTACAGTTTGTTAATCCATTCTTCAGTTGAAGGGCAACTAGGTTGCTTCCAGGTTCTTGCTATTACGAACAATGCTGTTATGAATATAGTTGAGCTAATGCCTTTGGAGTGCGAATGTGTATCTTTAGGGTATACAGCAAGAAATGGTATTGCTGGATCCTTGGAGAGATTGATTCACAGTTTTCTGAGAAACTGCCATACTGTATTTCACGTGGCTAAACAAGCTTACACTCCCACCAACTATGAAGGAGTGTTTCCCTTGCTCTGCAACCTCTCCAGCATAGACTGTCATCTGTGTCTTTTGTCTTAGCCAATCTGACAGGTATCAGGTGGTATCTCAAAGTTGTTTTGATGTGCATTTCCCTAATGGCTAAAGATGTTGAGAACTTTTTCAAGTGCCTTTCAGCCATTTGTAATTCTTCTGCTGAGAATTCCCTTTTTAGTACTGAGTCCCATTGTTTTGATTGGGTTATTCAAGGTTTTGGGCTCTAGTTTCTTGAGTTTTTTATATATTTTAGAGATCAGTCCTCTATCATTTGTGGGGTTAGTGTAAATATTTTCCCATTCTGTAGGCTATCATTTTGTCCTATTGACAGTGTCCTTTTCTTTACAGAAGCTTCTCAGTTTCATGAGGTCCCATGTATTGATTTTTGTTCTTAGTGTCTGTGCTACTGGTATTATATTTAGAAAGTGGTTGCCCATGCCAATTCATTGGAGGGTATTTCCCACTTTCTTTTCTATCAAGTTCAGAGTGGCTGGCTTTATGTTGAGGTCTTTGATCCACTTGGATTTGAGTTTTGTGCTGGGAGACAGGCTTGTATCTACTTCCATTTTTCTACACGCTACCAACCAGCTTTGACAACATCATTTTTTAAAGATACTATCTTTTTTCCATTGAATATTTTGGACCTCTTTGATGAACATCAGGTGTTCATAGGTTTTTTGCGTTAATACCTGGATCCTCAATATGATTGCATTAATCCACAAGTCTGTTTTTATGCAAGTATCAGACTGTTTTTATTACTGTAGCTCTATAGTACAACCGAAGTTGGGGATAGTGATGCCTCCTGATGTTCTTTTGTTGAGTAAGATTGTTTTGGCAATTCTGGCTTTTCTGTTATTCCTAATGAAGTTCAGTATTGTATTTTCAAGGTCTATAAAATATTGTGTTGGGATTTTGATGAGCAGAGCATTGAATCTGTAGATTGCTTTTTGAAAAATTGCCATGTTTACTATGTTGATCCTTCCTATCCAGAAACATGGGAGATCTTTCCATTTTCTGATATCCTCTTTAATTTCCTTCTTCAGTGACTTAATACATCCAAAATAGATTTATCTTGTAAAGCAAACAACATTATGAAAATTTCTTATTTTCCTAATTACATGTAAGTACTTCTATGAGCTTCTCTTTTACTAAACTTTATCTCAATTCTGCATTCCTAAAAGTTGCTTAACTATAGAAGTACATACAACATAGCACAGTGTTGGGGCTTTATTCCTATTATATCACACATTACAAATGGGGTTCTGACTGGGTCAGGGGTTCCTTTGGAGTAAATGAGCTCCAAGATGCCAGTCCAAGTTGCTTCAGATCCCAAGCTGTTCAGGAGTGGTGATTTGCAGCTTGGGTGTGCTTTGCATCTTATTTAAAGTCCATTAATGAGTGAGTACATCCCCTGCTTATCTTTCTATTACTCAAAAATCCAAGACATATTATACAGATGGGTATATCTCACTGTAATGTTTAGTTGGTTTTAGTTGGTTTTCTTTTGCATGAAAAGCTGAAATTCATAAGCAATTGTGTGTTGAGAAATCAATATTTTCTAATAAATGAAATAAGAATTAATGAACATAAATATAATGAGGTTTTTGTAGTGTTATGTAACTTTACGACATTTACCATATCTTAGCACCTAAAGTAAACCATGGGCTGACTCAAAAAGAAACATCTCATGCTCGAACTGTAGATTAAAAAAGTATGGGATAAAATTGTACATGCTTAGGAGGTACCATGAGATGTTTCAATGTACATATGTATGATGTGATGCCCAAATAAATATAAGTGTAAATGTATCTACTTTCACTAATATTTTTATCTTTGCAGTGGTAAAATACTCAAAATTTTTTTGATATAACCTGGTGAAATAAAACATCACATATACTTTCCCATCTTGTTATAACTAAACTCTAATTGGACAAACTTTCTTCATGAAATAATGTATTTACAGGACTTCCTTATATTTCACTCCATATCCCTCCTGTTTCTTTTTCCTGACATGGATATTATGAGTATTCTCCAATTACTATAGTGCATTTTTACACTTAAGTACATTTGAAAACCATATGACAACTCTCCATGTCCCTGCCATTTGCTACCAAATAACAAATCAAAGCCTCAGCTTCTCATATAGCAGATTTGCCTTCTATGAAATAATATATCATTTGTCATTTTGAAACTTTGGTTAATTAGGCATGTTCAGTCCTCATACTGTCAATGTACACTATTTTTTTGAGTTAAAATCTTTAGAACACCAACATCTAGCAGAACATTCTGCTACTGTTTTTGTTCTAACTTGATAGTTAATAGTCTATACCAACTTCTAAATTTAGATTTATTTTTGTTTCTTTTGTTAATTCTCTTTCTCTTATATGTTATTGTTCCTTTTCTTTCTCCCATCATTTTTTTTAAATCAAGTTCATTTTAATTTTCTAAATTAAAATGAAAATTTCTAATTCTATTATTTAAAAATGTGCAAATAAATAAAAAACATCACATCTAACTGCATTGAGTTCACTATGTTGATAAAAGTCAAACTATCCAAAAGACCCTTATCCTGTCACTAAACCCTATGAAAACACAAAGAGAAGCTATTTCCTTTTCCCAACATAGAATCCAAAAGACATCTCAATATATTTTTGCTGGAGAGGAGATGGGGAGATGTGGAGAAGAGAGACTTACCTGATGTGTTGGGAAGGGGAAGGTACCTTGAATAAGGATATACATGGATAGAAAATGTGACTTCTTTATTCATAATAAAAAAAAGATGAAAACTTTGAAAATCCAACCATTATTACTAGAACCAAATATATTCTTAATGAATAATACTTTACTCAGATTAAAATTCAAGTCTGGTATTCTGATGGTTGGTGATTTGGAAAAGAAGACAAAGTTGCCCTTTTATGTATATTGAAAAGATGATTCCTAAAGTGGATAGTTTTATAATAACTAAACTTCTCTGAATATTATTGAACAAAAAAAAATCATTATTTACATAATAAAATTCTCAGTATTTCCCAAATTTTATCTGGAGACTTAAGTCAATTACTAAATGTTTTGCAACTCCAGCAAAACCTGCTAATCAGGTGCAGACCAAACTCCTTTCTGCCAAAGTGGAAGGAGCATTTGTGATTTTGGGGCATTCCTCACACTCACTGGAGGCTGCACCTGGTCTTGGTTAATTGGGTGAAAGAGTTTTGCCTGTAAGGTAGAAGGAATTAGTGACAGGTTTCTTTCTCTGTGGACTCCCTGATGTGGGATAAAAGTCTTGACTGGCTTCCTTATTTTATAATATCAATTGGAGACAGACATAATTTAAAAAAAAAAGATAATGTAGCATGAAGTTTCTTTATTGTTCGTGGGTGATAAAGACTATTAATGCAGTTTGGGTATATATCTGTGAGAAGGCTTTATTCTTAATATACTTAGCCAGCAATAGGCACAGCCACTGACATCATTTAGGTACACTGGGTTATAAATTCGTCATTAAGTGACTTAGTTGAGTGATGTTGTATAGGTCTTATAAAGTTTATTGGATTTTAAGAGAGGAAACCACCACACCTGGCAAGCTCTGACATCAGGGAGTGCCTTGTGGGAGTTGGTTAGACCTTCTAATATGATCAATGGCCTGATGTTACCCAGCAGAAGGAAATAAAAGACTTGACTTGGAAAGTGTATTAATTCTTTCGCGCTATTTGGTATAATTTAATGCATCATAAAGTGCCCTAGGGTATTCAAAGAGTTAAACTCCATGGAAAAATGAAAACTCCCTCTTTTCCTGGAAAAAAAAATCAACCCCGTTGGTACTTGAGTACTTTATTAGTAAGGAATCTAAAATGGGGTTCACTATAAGTGATTTTTCCTGGGTCTCATTCAGTGACATCTGTCCTGTTCCCTCCCTCCTTACTAATATATATGTGTGTGTGTATGAGTGTGTGTGTATGTGTGTGTGCACAAGCACGCATGTGTTTGTGTGTATTACAAATTGTCTAAGCTGTATGGCTACTATCACATGAAAAAACTGGGTGAAAACAGGAATAAAAAAGCCCTAAGTAATTCATAAAAATGACTGTAAAAACAAAGGGAAGGTAACATGTGGGTGTACATAGAAGAGTCACAGCAAATAAAACACGTTAGTGCTTTTCTATTTCCATGTTCTACTTTAGAGGAGGAAAAAAACATTTAAATTACAAGGACTTGGAATCTGCTAAGGAGTGTTCTCTTGGGGTCCCATCACAAAAGACAATCGCTGGCAATAAAAAGTTTAAAGAGTCCATTTTCAGGGCCATGATACTGGCCTTTATTAATAAATCATGGCCTGAGTTTATGCTGAATGTTGTCTACGTTTCCCTACATCTATGTCTTTGACAGGACAAAATTTTATTGAGGAATGTTTTTTAAAAGCTCCTACTTAGTTCACCTTCAAACTTTTAGCATATCCTGCCTTAACGAGAACATCAACTTGTGTGTTTACAGTTTGCAAGCAATAGAGTGTCCTCTGGAAGCGCAGAATTATAGGAGAAGCACTGACATGATGGTATCGTCCTAAATTGCAAGGAGATGGAGAGGAAGGATATGTAGAAAAAGAAGGAGGGAGAATTGAATTTGGTTGATACCTGCACATACAGATTTTAAATTTTGACCTCTATTTAATTTGATTATTCTGTTTTAGATGCCTTATATTCTAAATTTTTCACTCTGTGAAGATAATTGCATTGTGCATAAATGTCATTTACTCCATTGCTCCCAGATTCTTTTACTAATACATAAAGAATATTGTACATGCTGTTCAGCAAGGGAAAGTCAAGGGCAGAAAACTAAACTTTTCTTCCTGAAACTGTTCCCTGGGTAGGACATAAGTCAAGGATAGAGCCTAAAATAACATGTTATTGATTTTCTTGTGTCATTAGATGACAGAGGTGTCATTCCACACTGTCTCATGATTTTCCAGAATATGGTAGCACCTTACCTTTCCAGGCCTTTAGAGGTCTTAAAATCTTTTTTCCCCTAATCTAACCTGACCTCTAGAACATTCTTGTGCCCAGTCTGTTGAAAACCTCATCTTGCCCTCACTTAACATTAGATTGAGAAGTTTGCATAGCCTATGAAGCTAGGGTGTCACTGAGGAAGCTTGGGAAAGCAGATAGTCCTTCTAATAAGTTGTACTGATATCACACCATAATGTAAAAGGGCATAGAAATTTACGTTTTTATGTTATTATTATGTTTTCATTACCAATAGAGATAATATTATTTCCACTCCCCAACTCCTCACATAATCTGTACTTCAATCCAAAAAATCAAAGAAAAAGTGAAATTTAAAACAAGCAATAATACAACAATGAGACTAAAACAAAATAAAATAAAAAGCATCCTGTTCACAAACATACAATGGAATCTCTTTTGTGTTAGTCACTGGTTCTCAGTTTGGGACATTCTCTGGGGTGTGGTTGACATACCCAGTAACTCTGATTTTTTCCATTTTCAAGCAGGTATCTGTTACAAATGGATACTTGATTAGTAATGTGGTTTATGTCTATGTCCTTCTTATTGTGCTTGGATTTTTCCTGCTCTGAACCTGTGCAGATGTTGTGCATGTAGCCACAATCAATGTTAGTTCATGCATGTATCAGTTCTGTTGCATTTGAAAGACATTGTTTACTTGGAGTCATCCATCATCTCTCATTCTTTACCAGCATCCCTGAAAACACCACACATAATAATAAACAAACTGGGTAGATGATATTTAGGAATATATATGTACATAGATGTATGCATATGATTTTATTTTTTTGCCTTCTTTATTTTGTATTTATCAAAAAACAGTAAAAAGAATTTAAAATACGGAAGAGTTAACAATAACTATACAGAGGATAAGAATCATAAGCATGGCTTATCAAGGGTGGAAATGCAAATAAGATTGCTTCACATATATTTACTTTGTGTTCAGCTTTCCCTCTGAATTTTTTTTCCATCCCTGTATATCCTTATTCAAGGTTCCTTCTCCCTCCCACCACATCTAGTCATTTTTCTTCTCTGCAACTCCCCTTCCCCTTTCCGGGCAGGGAGCAGACAGTCCTATGGTCCCACTGACCCAATAATGCTTGGATCAGTCTCCACTCCTGGCCAAATCCAGTTTTGTCCCCCCTCCCTCAAGAGTGAGTCTGATGTTCCTCTAATTGCAGTGGGGTTTGAAGGGTCAGTCCAGGGTGTTTCTGATTAATTAAAATGGAGATAATTAATTTGCAAGAGAAAAAGAATATATAGGGGGCTTCTACAGAGAAAAGTGAAGGAAGAAATTATAACCCAAAAGTAAAAGAAATCTAAAAGTTACTATTAAAATCTTATTTACTTATTCATTTATTTTCTTTTTTATTTTTATAGAAAAATATTCATTTTTCTATTTAAATTGTATCTGCTGATCATTATGGAAATTTTGTTATTAAGTTATTATTGCTTATTGTTTATTCATTTATTTTATGCAGCATAAATCATACTTAACTGTCAAAATGTCTATAGAGAATATAGAAAAAGGAAAAGGATTGGTTGGTTTCATACACCTCAATAAAATAAATTATGCCTTTTACTATTTATTTCTTCATTAATGTCTTAGAGATGGGTAAATCTGTGCTATAATTTTATTTCTGAATTCTAACATTTTCCAGTTAACAATTTAAGGTAAAAATAATGCTATCATTAAAAATTGTGAGTTTTACTTTAACAATGACTTAATTGTACCTACTGCGTATGTCAACATCTTGTTATTTCTTATCTACTCTGGAAGTTTTCAATTGGACCACTATACATGAACACTCATGTTCACACATATAAATTTAATATTGGTTGCTTTTGCTTTTCCTAGATATAAATTTGGTCAATTAGTAGAAAGAGTTTTAAGCTTGCTGTTTGTTGAATCTGTTTCTAGGAAAAGGAACACTCTATTTTTATTTTCTGGCTGATGGTTTTCAAATCTCAGTTCTACTTTTATTATTATAAAATTTTTTTGAAATTATTTAGATATTTTTTGAATCTGACTTCTTTGTGTATAATGTAATGATAATTTAAATTACAAAAGTCATTATTTAAGTGTTATAACAATATACTTATGGCAGTAATGTTGTTTTATTTAGAGTTCAATAAATATTTCATACTACATATTTTCCCAGATAATTTAAAACATATTCTTTGTCTATAACTTGATATAATAAATTTTGTTTAGAATTGTGACATTAAAATAGATTTTTTAAATTCAGTATCAGAAAACATGAATCAATAATACAGAAAATTTCTAAAAGTATAAGTCACTATAAATATTATTTTTTAAAGATAACAAATTGATGATATTGCATATAATGAATACTGATTTATATCTGAAAGTCTTATATGTTCTAAGTATAGCTCATGTTATGACCTATTAGTGACATTGTACCATTTTTTATGTTTTTTATTATGAATAAAGTCATATTATTTTATCCATGAATCCCGTTGTCAAATTCCCTTCCCCCTCCCACTCCTCCCAGCAACTCTCTCTTCTCCCCAACACTTTATCTCCTCCCCAGCAAGAGCAGGAGGTCCCAAGGACCCAATATGGCTTAGTTCAGCATCCACTCCTGGCGGATCCCCTTTCCTTAGCCCAGCATCAAAATTGGGTCAGGTGTTCCACTGGAGGGAATAGGTTCCAAGGTGCTGGTCCAAGTTGTTTCAGATCCCAAGCTGTATAGTGGTTGTGGTTTGCAGCTTAGACATGCTTTGCTTTTTGTTTACCATCATTAATGAGTGAGTACATCCCCTGCTTATCATTCTGGGTATGTGATACCTTGCCCAGGAGGATATTCTCCCAATCCATTCATTTGCCTGCAAATTTTAGGTTGTAGCGTGTATTTTAGAGGCGTTGTTTACAGTGTGCGCCCACGCGCGCTGGAGCGCGCGGCGGCAGCGGAAGCGCGGCGGCGGGCTTCCGGCTAAGGTGCACGGCGGCGGCTCCATATTGTTGTGGCTGGCTTTTTTGCTCATAATTATAACAAAATAAATCTTATTTAAAACATAAAAATTAGTAACAAATTTATTCCGCGATATTTGGCGCCCAACGTGGGGCAAATTCCCCGAACCCCCTGAATTCCGCGCCCGCGCGCAGAGGACCCCCGCCGGATTCGGCGCCCACCTACACCATATTCGGCACAGTAGCCAGGAGGGAATCTGCGTGCGGAAGAGCTACTGAGACTCAGCTCTGAGAGTGCACGGCTGGTAGGATTTGTGGGGGCTTACTCACCACCCCGGTTCAAGCACCATTGCTGCTGCACTACCGTAAGTTCTCCTTACATCTGGGTAAGACAAAAAATTTTTTTTTCTTTCCTCTAAAATGTCTAATCAAATAAATATTCACAATTTTACTCACTTTTTCACAATAATAATAAAAAATTATTTCCAAAATTACACATTTAAAAGTTGTGGCTGGCTTTTTTGCTCATAATTATAACAAAATAAATCTTATTTAAAACATAAAAATTAATAACAAATTTATTCCACAATATTAGGTTATCATTTTTTCTTACTGCTTGTTAGTACTACATTGTGTAGATGTATCACAGTTTGTTAATCTATTCTTCAGTTGAGGGGCATCTAGGTTCTTGCTATTATGAATATTGCTTAATTACAGAAAACTCATTTAGTTTATTATTTGGTATGACATTTTATATTTGCATATACTTCAAGAATTATTTGGCTAGTTGGGAATAGAGATCTATAGTACAACATCCACTTTTCATATGCATAGCATTTGGTTCCATCATCAACACCAGAAAAATACTACTATTACTCAATTATTATGAATAATACTATGTTTCTTGGGCACTTGGTTTTAATTATTCAATTTAAAATTCTCATGACATTTTTGTTCAAAATAAATAAGTGGAAATGTTGGGATATTATTGGGAGGGAGCTGAAGTTTTACACTCAAACAAGGGAGAACACTTGAAAAAAAATTGTAGTATAAAAACTTACTATAAGAAGCTGTTTAATTATGTAGTTTTGGTTGGAGTGGCTTCTTAAATATTATTTCTTTATTACATAGATAACCTATTTGCTAGTTAATTATCATAATTGCACAAGGACCATGTTATAGCTTCACTGTAATATTGATAACTTTATGTTTCCTCAAACAGTTCATTGGCCAGACTCTTAATAAAATATAAAACATAAATTTAAGCATATCATTCCAATATTTCTAACTCTGAAGAAGACACTGCACAAAACTTATTGTTTTACTACACTCTTCAGTGAGATGAAAATACCACTTATGGATCAATGGAATAGAATTGAGGATCCAGACATTAACCCAAAAACCTATGAGCACCTAATCTTTCACAAAGAGGCCCAACACATCCAATGAAAAAAAGATAGTATATTTAACAAATGGTGTTGGCATAGCTGGATGGAAGTGTGTAGAATAGATCCAAGCCCGTCACCCTGCACAAAACTTAAATCCAAGTGGATGAAAGATCTCAACATAAACCCAGCCACTTTGAACTTGATAGAAAAGAAAGTGGGAAATAAACTTCTATGAATTGGCACAGGCAACCACTTCCTAAATATAACACCAGTGGCACAGACACTAAGACCAACAATCAATAAATGGTATCTCCTGAAGCTAAGAACCTTCTGTAAAGCCAAAGACACTGTCAATAGGACAAAACGACAGCCTACAGAATGGGAAGATTTTCACCAACCCTACAAGTGATAGAGGACTGATCTCTAAGATATGTAAAGAACTCAAGAATCTAGAACCCAAAACCTTGAATAACCCAATCAAAAAATGGGTTTCAAAACAAAAAAGGGAATTCTCAGCAGAGGAATTACAAATGGCTGAAAGACACCTGAAAAAGTGCTCATCATCTTTAGCCATCAGAGAAATGCAAATCAAAACAAATTTGAGATACCATCTGACACCTGTTAGAGTGGCTAAGATAAAAGGCACAGATGACAGCCTATGTTGGAGAGGATGTGGATCAAGGGGAACACTATTTCATTGTTGGTGGGAGTGTAAGCTTGTTCAGTCACTTTGGAATGCAATATGGCGGTTTCTCAGAAAATTGAGAATCAAGGACCCAGCAATACCACATCTGGGTGTATACCCTGAAGATGCACAGTCAGACTCCAAAGGTATTAGGTCAACTATGTTCATAGTAGCATTATTTGTAATAGCAAGAACCTAGAAACAACCTAGATGTCCCTCAACTGAAGAATGGATTAACAAACTGTTTTACATCTACACAAAGGAATACTACTCAGCAGTAAGAAAAAAATGATATCCTAAAATTTGCAGGCAAATGAATGGATTTGGATAATATCCTCCTGAGCGAGGTATCACAAACCCAGAAAGATAAGCAGGAATGTACTCACTCATTAGTGGTCTCTAAACAAACTAACAAGAAAAAAAGCCAAGCATGCTTAAGCTGCAAACCACAACCACTAAACAGCTTGGGATCAGAAACACCCTGGACTGACACTTCGGATCCCACTACACCTATAGCAACACCTGACTCACTCTGAGGGAGGGGGGACAAAACTGGATTTGCCAGGAGGGGAGACTGAACTAAGCTTTATTGGATCAGTGTGACCATGGGACTGTCCAGGGAGGGGATGGGGAGTTTTGTAGAAAGAAATGGTGACCTGATGTGGAAGGAGGGGGAAGGGACCTTGGATGGGGATATGCTGGGACAGGAAAAAAAAATCCACAGGGAAAGCTGAACACAAAGTAATTTTATGTGTAGCAAATTATTTGCATTATCACCCTTGATAAGTCATGCTTATGATTATTATTTTCTTTATAGTTATTTTTAACTTATCAGCATTTTAAATTCAATTTACTGTTTTTCTTGATAAATATAAAATAAAAATAAAAAATACCACTTATGTGCTGAGTTTATTGTTTTGCATATATTTCTGTGAATATTGTTGCATACTGAAAAGTATTTTTTATAATTTTTATTTCAAGTCATTATCAAAGAATATTTCTGTTCTTATATATAGCAAATTATATTAATGAAATATTCTTTTAACTAGAGTTTATTTGTTGAATAAAATCAAAGTGATCATCAAATATCAATGTCTCATGATAAAAATATTGTTATTTTATTTTTGTCCAAATTTCTTGACCAATGATTTGGAGGAATTGCTGCCTTAATTTGCTCTCTACCCTTTCCCAGAGAAATACTTACATTATCCTCAAAGAGACACACTTAGAGGCTGGATATATTGTGTTAGTCTAATTATTATTGGGTAGTTTATTTTTACATAAGGCCTCTATCTTTTAATATTTGGTAGCTATAACCATGAACAATGCCTTCCACTAAACACCAAGGTAATGTTTATGAGCATATTTTCCATATACTTCTTGTAAGAAACTATGTATCCATTATTTTACAAAAATGATGCAGTGTGCTAGGCATTGTGGTGTGCTCCTTTAATCCCAGATCTCAGGAGGCAACTTGGAGGTGTATATTAGCATATGCAATAAAAACTTCCCTTAGACCAACCTTGAAGTCAGCCCCTGTACTCAATCGGTGACCTATGAGTCAGATTGATTAAGCCAATGAGTAGAAGCCAACATTGCCAAGAAAATATCTGTCAGCCAATGGGGTGTTGAGAGGGGTCATTTAAACTACACCCTTATATGCACTAAAAAAGTTTTCCATTAGCTTTTCATCTGACTTCCAGTTTCCCAGTTCGTGACTCAGTGGCTTCTATGTCCCTCCCCCAAAAGGTATTCTGGTAGTTCTGCTGGTAATAATGATCTTTGGCCTGTAATACTTTAATTTATGAAATAAGTATTAAATATATATGATATAAGCTTTCCTGAAATACTTTGTCATTTTCTCTAAGCACCTTTTGCGATAAATGTGAAACTACTTCTGTGAACCAGTTTCTATGCAAAAGTACTTCTGTGTTGTTGGACAAAAAAATTCAGTTCTTGGATAAGTAGGCTGTGAGACTTCACTCATATTTTAAAATCTAAATTATGATAGTGTTGGTGATGGCATTCAAGAATCCCAATCAATTTTTAAAATAAAGTTTAAATAGTAAACCCTAAATTGCTAAAAAAATATTCTGTTACTGATAAAGACTAAAATAAATACTAACATTAGGATATCACAGGTGGAAAAATATACTATTTTTATAAAGAGGCAAGATTTGTAGACACATTGCTGGTTTTCTTGGTGTCTGAGAATTCAGTAAATCCTTTGCCAACTTTCCATTGTAGATCAAACAGGAGAATGTCACAGAGAGAGTAAAAACAAGCTCACGCATGTTTCCATGACTTTTTTCAAGTGACTTAAAAGTGTTTAATAGGAAACACACTGAAGTTTCTTTAGTTTTTTTTTTTAACCTTAAAAACAATTTCACTTTAAAATTAAACAGAGTTTTATGAAACACTGTGAACTAAGTATATATGTATAAAAAGAAGAGAGACAGGATCACAACAGAGTGGAGTACATAAGTCGTTTTCCTTCAAAATTCTGAGATTACAAGGTGTCCACATACAGACATACAATGAAAAAATATCTAAATTAAAACCAAGTATGTCTAAGATCTTGAACTTACCTCTAAACACTCTCTACTTTGTCTCTCTAAAGTTGTCAGCCTCTTTAAAGAACTTGGGCTTTGTCCTCATCATTGTTTATGGAGTATTTATGTTAAGCTATTGCTTGATTAAATTATTTGGGTGCAAAGAATTGTTTTCATGAAGGGCTCTTTCTAAACTATTTCCATGTATTTTATTCAATTTGCATCATGTAAACTCTATGTCTGAATGAGTAAATGAGTCTTATTCATTTAGTGTCTTTTCTGTTTTAATACCCAGATTCATATGCATAGTATAAATCATTTAAAATAGGAGAAACATTTTGTGCATTTGGGGTTAAACATCATAATAAAAACTATTATTTCATATGATAAGAGACTAAGGTAAAAAAGAGCATGATTTGAGACTAACAAGAATGGCAAAGTGAAACTTAGTCGAGAAATAATGCATTTGCCAATGGAAGCTTCTCAATATTTTTGAATTTGAAAAATAATAAGAAAGTAGATATAGGAATGAATTAAGAAAGGAATGTAAAGGAAATATGATGTGATTTACATTGTTATAAATAAAGCTCTCTTTTTCTTTCTCTGTTCTCTCTTTCCTCCCCTCTCTCTCTCTTTCTCTCTCTCTCTCTCTCTCTCTCTCTCTCTCTCTCTCTCTCTCTCTCTCTCCCTCTCCACCTCTTCCTTTAATAATCTTAATATAGTAAAGAGTAAAGTAGTTGAACCATACCAGGTCTTGCTTGCTTTTAAGAATATTTAAAATCAAAATTGCATTGAAATATGTTACATGAGTGGCTAGAGATAATTGGCACAGAATTAGAAGAAAAAAAAATCTGTTTTTGAGATGGTAACATTCAGTTTCCCCTGTAGAATGTATTTCAATTACTATAAAATATTCATTAGGCACCAAAATGAGCGGCAATTTGATTGAAGTAATTTGAAGGAATAGTCTCAGCAATCTTATGGCTATCTTAAAATATAGGAAACATTGTAATTGTAATTAGCATGTTTCCATGTCCTTCCTTATCCTAAGTTAGACCATCATAGAATTTGTAACTATATAATATTTTAAGTCCAATATACAAATGTCCTGCTTAAACATATCTACATGAAGTATCAAATATTTTTCCATTTTAATGATCTGCAAGTGAAAAGTCCAAAAGTGCCCTGGTAAGAACTCTCATTCTCTGAGGTCATAGAAAATGATCCATATTACTTAATTAATCACAAAATTTGAAATGTGCCATGTATTTTAAAGTGAGACATTTTAATACTTTGAGTGAGCAAATGCCCCAGGCTCATCTTTGTGACCAGTGAAGCAAAGACATAGAAAAATACTATTTTGATGTATAGTATTACAGTTGTGTCCAATTATGTCAAGATAATATTATCTCTGTCAATCAGAAAATGATGGTCCTAGAAATAACAAGGATTTCATAGAATATGTCATTTTCTTTTCATTTCTTTTTTGATGAAAATACCAAAACATACTGCTCTTAGAAAATATACAAGAAAAAAATTTATTTACTAGAGACCAGAGTGTAACATTCATATCTAATTTTTTTCAGCAAGTCTGGCTATATATACCTAGTAATTTATAATTTAAAGAAACTGTTTAAATTCTTTTCAACTTGAATTTTAAAAAAAGATAGTAGTACACTGAACACAACCAGTTTTCATAAGGATTCAGTGAGATTATGGGAGCTTTATTATTCATATTAAGAAGTATGAGTTGTATTCATGAATTTATGTTTTGCTGACCCAAGTTATGCATTATATACAGTTCTTGTCCTAGTCCAGTTGTTAATAATATGTATATACACAAAAATGTTTTTATTAGAAAGATTAAGTGTATATATTGTACCATCTAATAATATTCATTGTGCAAGTCTAGGGTTTAAATAATGACATATAAATCACAGAGAAAATCTTCTGCATAGCAATATCATCTGTCTATTCTATTCCAAATTAAATAATATTAGACATTGTAATTTTAAAATATTCAAATCATTAATTTCATTAATTTTTTTCTAGAGAAATAGAATAAGAATAACACTTTTACAGTAATTTAGTGTTTTCTGTGTAAAACTAAAATTTCAAAATGTATACATTAGAAAAATAAAAAAACAATAGTTGTGTGGATAATTTTCATTTTTCAAAGTATCAAATAATATTTTTACAGCAAATCTAATATAAAATATATTTGAACTATCTAGATAAATATATTTTTCACATGCAAAAACTTCATGTTATACTAGTCTTGTGCTATGTAGCTAGTGTATTAAACATAAATCTAATTTGAAGAAATAGATTATCAACATTCACTGTATTATCTTGTTAATCTTAAAACTGAATCAAACAAAATTATTTCTAAAACAGTCAGAAAGTATGCTTACCAAATAAAATAAATGATTTAAAACTGTCTTAATTTCCCATTCATATCAATTAGCTTTAGAAACAGTCATGTGTGATTGGAAAAAGACTGGGTAGTAGAGAAACCTTCAAGAACTCATACGATGTTCCTTGCTAGGTCTCCAAAAATAGTTAAGGTGTTGCCTAGACAGGATTTCTCCTATAATCTAAGGAATATCCAACCTAAGTGCGATCACAGATCTTGCATCTAACAATGAATAGAAGTAGAGGCAGGGATACATGGCTGAGCACACGGCTGAGCAGTGGACTGAAACCTGGACCAGCTGAGAGTGGGGAAGGAGAGTCTTTATGAGCTAGGGGATAGGAATCATGAGGACAATTATCATAGCGATGGCAGGCTGGAGCTCTCGGGAGCTCACTGAATCATGAACAACCACCTGGGAACCATTAGGAAAAGGAACTAAGCCCTCTAATGATAGGCAACTGTCCAATGGCATGGGAGGTATGTGGAAAGTCAAGGGGGAGGGATCAGATTGTGTTTCTGTGCATGGACTGGCATTTCAGAGCCCATTCTCTCCAAAGGAACACCTAACCCAGTCTTGATATTAAGATGAGGAATTGGACTTGCCTGGAGTGGATGCTGAGCTGATGCACCTTGGGATTTCTTGCCCTTTCTAGGGAGGGAATGGGGGGATGCGGAGGAGGGAGGATGAAGGATGACCTGGAGGGATTGGGAGAGAGAAGAGAGGGGGAGAAAGGGAATACATGGATAAACAGACTTTATTTTATAAATAAAATAAAACAAAATAGAACCTAGACAAAACAAAACAAAACAAAAAAAGCAAATTTATAGCTGAAAAGTTAAAAACAAAAATGACAAGTGTAAAGAATAAATTACTTGTAGCAAAAGTTAGGAAAAGACCAAGTTGATGGTTTGGCTACTGTTATAGATTATTTTCTTTGAATTGACACCAAAACAAATACCAAATTATTATTTATTTGCCATTTTACCTACTTTATGTGATGTTCAAATTTTCTGTAGAACCAGATATTTCAAGGAACTAAAAAAAAATCATTGAATGGTTTGATAATTTTTTCTCTTAAAATTTGAAAAATAGTACTATCGAAAATAGCTTTGTGCATTTATTTTCAATTACTATGAATAAAATACCTGATTATGAATTATTTATAACATTTGCTTAGGTCAAATTTTGATGAATAAATAGCATTAGCATTGTACCCAACCTGGCAAAGAACTCCTGGATGTTTCACATCATTGTGGTCTCCATGTTCCTAAAAGTAAGAGATCACACACACACACACACACACACACACACACAAAATCAGAGAGACAGAGACAGAGATAGAGGCAGAGACAGACATACATACTTCTTTTAAGTGCAGCACATTCAACAAAATGGATAGATTTCCACTAGCTCTTAGCTCTTGCCTTTTAAAGGGCACACCATATCTGAAGATAACTAACATTTAAAAGCTAGCTTTCCTCTGTGCCAATTCGTTGGAGGGTATTTCCCACTTTCTTTTCTGTCAAGTTCAAAGTGGCTTGGTTTATGTTGAGGTCTTTCATCCACTTGGATTTGAGTTTTGTGCAGGGTGACAGGCTTGGATCTATTTGCATTTTTCTACACACTACCAACCAGCTATGCCAACACCATTGGCACAGGCGATCACTTCCTAAATATAACACCAGTGGCAGAGACACTAAGAACAAAAATCAATACATGGGACCCCATGAAACTGAGAAGCTTCTGTAAATCCAAGGACACTGTCAATAGGACAAAATTACAGCCTACAGAATGGAAGATTTTCATCAACCCTACAAGTGATAGAGGACTGATCTCTAAATATATAAAGAACTCAAGAAACTAGAGCCCAAAATCTTGAATAATCCAATCAAAAAATGGGGTTCAGAACTAAAAAGTGAATTCTTGAAAGGCACTTGAAAAAGTGCTCAACTTCTTTAGCCACCAGAGAAATGCAAATCAAAACAAATTTGAGATACAACCTGTTACCTGTCAGATTGGCTAAGATAAGAGACATAGATGACAGCCTATGCTGGAGAGGTTGCAGAGCAAGGGGAACCATCCTCCATTGTTGGTGGGAGTGTAAGCTTTTTCAGCCACTCTGGAATGCAATATGGCAGTTTCTCAGAAAACTGGGACTCAATCTCCCCAAGGATCCAGCAATACCACTTCTGTTTTTATACCCTAAAGATGTAAATTTGAACTCCAAAGGCATTAGCTCACCTATGTTCATAACAGCATTATTCATAATAGAAAGAACCTGGAAGCAACCTAGATGCCCCTCAGCTAAAGAATGGATTAACAAACTGTAGTGCATCTACACAATGGAGTGCTACTCAGCATTAAAACACTAAATGATATCCTAAAATTTGCAGGCAAATGGATGGATTTGGAGAATATCCTCCCGAGCGACATATCTCAAACCCAGAAAGATAACCAGGGGATGTACTCACTCATTAGTGGACTCTAAACAAAAAGGCAAAGGGCAAATCATATCCAACCTGCATATCACAACCCCTGAACAGCTTTGGATCTGAAACACCTTAGACTAGCATCTTGGATGCCACTCCCCCTAGAGAAACATCTGACTCAGTCTTGAGGATGGGGGAAGAAAACTGGAGTTAAGCCAGGAGTGGATGCTGAACTGAGCAATATTGGGTGCTTGGGAAGTCCTTCTTCCATGTTTGGAAGGAGATAGGGAGATGTGGAGAACACAGAGTAACTGGAGGGCCTAGGAGGAGAAAGGAACCTAGAATAATGAAATTCATGGATAAAAAATGTTACTCTATTCATAATAAAAAAAGGAAGAGGGGAAAAATAACCTAGAACAAACTAGATGCACCTCAACTGAGGAGAAAAAAAAGAATTAAAGCAACAATTAAATGTAAAAAAAAGCTAGCTTTCCTCATAGGAACCTTTGAGGGACACACTAAAGCTCTTAGAAAAGCATCAACTGGAGCTTCTAATTTGAACTTTTAAAATGACACTTTGGAAACTTTGTTTAAAAAGCAAAATCTAATTCCATTTTAATTTTATTCATATTTATGAAATCCAAAGAATGCATTCTTCATTACTTTCTGTCTGTATGAATCTCGATATCTTCCATTTACACTATGATGTATGTGGAATCATAGTGTGAAAATATTAACAATTTACTGTTAGCAAACATAAAGATAAATATTATTTGATGGAAAATAATATAAAAACATATACCTGAAAAATTTACAGACCACATTAAATAATTATGAGACTTCTAAATCTGTTTTACAGCAATAAAATCTGGACAAGTTTTGAAAAACAGTTTATAAGAAAGACATTATAAAAAAACCCAGAAATTTGCAAATATAGTCTGTGGGAAGCTGAGAGCAAAAGACTTCCAAGTTGCCATTTTTTGATGTGGTTATCTAGTTACAGTGATATCCAGTCATTCACATAAGAAAATACATAAATATAAAATATGACTTTGTTCATATTAAAAAATAAAAAAACTCCTGCATCGGATGTTCATGAAAGTAAAAAAAAAAAAATTTCCTTGAATGTCTGCTGTCATGATTCAAATTAACTAATTATATAGTGCATTAAATCTATGTATCTATGTTATGTAGGTGTTTTTGCAACTAGGCATTCTGAGTAGTGATTGAATAGAAGTTTGAATGTCTCTCAAGTGATGAATTCCATATATCATTGCAATGTGCCCTTACCCCTATTCTGCCACTCAGGAGAGACACTTCACTGATTCCTCAAGTGACTGTGTGTAATTTTCTTGTTGTTCTTTTTATTTAGAATTTTGTGGGGATTTTTTGATTATTGTTTTTGTTTGTTTGTTTTTAAATTTTTTGTTTGTTTGCAGAAAGGTTGCTTATATTGTAAGGATTCCTGGCATTCCACGTAGCTGGGCCAATTCTGGCTCAAGTGGGATGCACCTTGTACATTGTTTGCAGGGTTTATGCAGAGGCGTGGCTGCCAAAAACCCTGCAGCACTATGTACAGAAGCATCTCCCTGGACCTGGAAGCACCTCCCTGGACCTATGAAGCATACCCGTGCATTCCCCTTTTCTTAAAGGAGACTGCAAGCACATGTCCTGGTCCTTTTCTCTGTCCCCTGACTTCTGTCCTGCTCCTCTGCTTCTTCACCTGCCTGGGAATCCTCTCTTAAATAAACTCTAGTGTGTGGCCTTGATAGTGTATGTTTACTCTCACGCAACACATATAGCCCTAGCTGTCATGGAGCACTCTCTATAGACCAAGCCTTGAGGTCAGAGATCCTCTGCATCCTGTGTCCTGGGATTACAGGTCTGTGCCACCATGTCCAATTATATATTTAGTGCTTGAATATCTGGCATTTGTTTATAAAATGTATCATGTGTGACTGAATATATTTGTTTTTCTTCTAAATATTGAGTAAAGCTAAAAATCTTTCATGGAATAACCATCAAAGCTGGAATGAACAAGATTATATGAAAATTTCTTCAGCATTTAAAAGAGTATTAAGTATACCCTTCACTTACCTACAAATGACAATGTGCAATAAACGTACAATGGTAACAAAATATCTGAATCTTCAATTAATAAATGTAAAACTCTAACACTGACTGAAAAAAAGCTTCATTTTATATTGAGCTCCACCAGTCCCCATATTTTTAATTTTATGATAACTATCTTTTCTTTACATTTTTATAATAACTTTAAAGCAAAAATATTGATTCTGGCCCTACGTAATCTATTAGCTTTGTTATTTATTAAGTAAAGTTGATAGTATGCTTCAGTGCTCTATCAAGTCATCAAAAGTTATGGAAATACAAAGATTTATGTATTAATGATGGATTCTGTGACTAGCTCTTTTTCATGAGATGAATTTGTTATAAGATATGTAAATTTATATAGTATATTTCCTCAATTTATTTTCTTTTGGCTCTATTCTCATAAAAGAAAGTATCACTTTTTAAATTTTAACTTTATTCAAACTGAATCTGTTCTTTAAACAATCTATATTTAATGTGTTAAATAATAAGGAAAGTAGGTATTCATATGATAAAGTAGACACCAAAGTTGCAAAAATAAGTGTTTAATAGGAATTTCTTTTGCCATGTTATCTGTAATATTCTCAGCCCAGAACTTAAACCTGTGATGAAGTTTGATAAGAATTACAGTTTGCTGGTGATGTGAATAGTAAAACTCTCAGCTTGTGAGGCATTTGTGAGTCAGTGAAATAACATCTCAGAGAACATGCTCAAGTGAAAGAACAGAACACCATCTTTAACACAGCCTGGGGCAACTGTAAAATGCAATCTGCAATAACAGTTAAATGTAACAGTCCTACAGGGAATGATATAGCAACATATAAAAATAAATGGGTCACCAGCTTACCAATCTGGTGCCTTTTGAAATCCCATGGTTCAAACTAGGAGCTATGCTTAAGAAAAGCATAGATGGCCAAGGAAAAGACATTGAGACACTTGTGATTCTGTTTTGCTTACCCAAAGACATCTCATGGCGTCACCATCAGCTGTTTTATACACTTGATTATTACAAAAAGGTACCATGATATGAAGTGGTCAGATGCTTTAGTAAAAATTCAAAGATCTCCCGTTTTAGAAAACTTTTATAGTATAGTGTTATATGAGTATTGCAGATTTGTGTTTATTTTTATTATTAATTTATTTTTTAAAATTTTTTATCATTACCAACAGTACTATCTCTCCTTCCCCTCTTTTCAGTCTTTCCCCCAGCTACCCTATCCCATCTTCACATGAGTTATCAGAGAGAGTAAGGACTGACATATCCAGTTGAGATAGACCCAAGCTGCTTCCCCCAGTATCAAGACTGAGTAAGGTGTTCCTCTGTATCGGGTGGGCTCTGAGAAGTCAGTTCATGCAATAGCAATAAATTCTGGTCTGACTTAAAGAGGCTCCACAAGCTGCCCACACTGTTTGACTGTCTTCCACATTTTAAGGACTTAATTCTGTTTTATGAATGTTTCTAAGCTGTCATTTCAGAGTTAGTGAATTCCCAAATAGCTCAGGAAAGCTGTCTCTGTGGGTTACTTTACCATGATCTTGATCCATTTGCTCTTTTTTATACAGGGCATATTCTTATTCTGTAATTTTCACAATCTTAGTAACTGAAGCTTTATGTTCATAATGAAGATAGAAATACAGGCCAAATAGCAAACAAAAGTATTTTCTTCCTTTACACAATTAGTAACTAAACAATATGAGCAAACATCCTTAGATAAGAATTACGAGTTGTTAATTGAGTTATACATTCTGTCAAATAACTGGGTACAATGCTGCCCACTAGAGAAATATTTCAAGCTTCTTTCTCCAGGAATTGTATAGGCACAGATTTATAGTAAGGTAAAGGTCTCATTTCTGAAAAAAAAAAAAACTCCTCAAATTTATTTATAATTGGCTATAAAAATTAGAAAAGATTATAGAACATTTATCAGATATCCACAAAACAATTTTATATCTAAATGTATCTGTCCATTTTATTGAGCAAATAATTATATTAGCACTACTGAACTTCACATTCAGTACTACAAAAATCATTGCTGCCCATACATATGCTATAAGAAATTAAACTCTCGTTTGCTTCTTATTATTTAGGTTCTTAATATATGCACAAAATGAGAACCCAGGAATCCTGCTTATGTTCTTTTCTCTAGAAGCAGGTTACACTGTTTAGGTGTCTATTTGTGAGTGTGCTCTAAGTTCCTTGTTAAGTTTCCTCCTAGATCTGGTATCATTATATAACCATCTAGGCTGTTCATCAGCAGAGACATATCAGATTTTATCACTCACCTTTTTTTCCATTGAAACCCAATCCCAAAATGGCTGTCTGGGATTGACCATGCCAACATATTCTGTTGGTAACTGACAGATTCTCATTGGTTATTCAGTTCAATACACAGCCGGGGCAGACTAAAATCTCATTTTATATAGGCTGAGTCACAGTTTCAAGTCAATCCAGGCATCTCACTCATCTAAAGTCACCTTTCTTTTCCTCTTCTGCCTTATTTTAATCTTTGTTTCACCATTTGATTTTTAAATGAATAACCATTTTTTATTCACTGAGACAAGATAAAGTTTTGTAGAAGTATATTTTTGTATCCATTCTACTTTCTTCTACTATCACTTGCCATTCCTTGACTTATATTTTATCCCTCCTATACACTCATATAGAAATAAGAAATTCTTTTATGTTACATGTGATAAGTAATTTTAGAAATCACAGCAGAGTAAAGCAACTCATTCATTATATGATACTATGTTATGGTACTTATAAACATAGGGGATTCAAGCGTTAAAAAAATCAGAAAAAAAAATGTACTATTATAATATGAGAAAATATCATTGATAGTAAGGATACAACAATAAAGAGCTTGACTGTGACTGATTCATGAGGAAAATACTGAAAATTTAGTGTTTTATGAAAAAAAAAACACTGTTTAAAGAGCCATGGATTCTGTCTGCCATGAAATGTCCAAATATTTGAATAAAGGAATATAGAGCTCATGTAATATCTCGATTGAAAGTACAGATGTTCACTTTAATTATTTTTTCCTCTGTGTAGACATCTTTTAGAGAAGTAATTTGTGATAAATTGTTTCCAAAATTCTTATTAACTCATGAAATAATTTGCTCCTAAATGCCAAAAAAAAATGTTGAAAATTTTTTGTAGATATTTGGATATGGATCCCTTCAAATAGGAGAGAATGTATAGAAATAAAATTGCTTTGCCCTTAAATAATTTGAGTTTCTACAAGTTTGAATTTTAAAACAAGCAGCAAATTTGTATCATTAAAGTGAATGTTCCCTTTGCTTCTAGTTTTCATTTTGAATATAGGGTTAAGTATACAACTCCAGCTTTCTATTGTCATAGTTCTGAATGACACACATAAAAAATAATCTACTAGATAGAAAAAAAAAAGGTGAAAGGAAACCCAAATATCATCTATCACTTATATTCTCTTCTGTTCTTTGGTATTTCACTGCCAATTTCTTTATTTTTCATATATGAAATACAATTCATATATACAATTGAGATAGATTTTTGGGAACTCAAACAAGCACATCCATTAGCAATTGCAACTGGATACTCCTTTGAGATCAGGATTCTAAGGACTAGATAATTTTGGCTTGACATGTAAATTGTTCAGAGAATGCAGACTGCCACATCAATTATCCCCATTATTGACCAATTCATCAGAAGTTCAGAAAGCATAGCAGTTCTGCATCAAGTCACCCAAGCTCATCCACAAGGAGAAAGGAATAGAGTTAGAACAAACTGACTCATGATGAGATGTTAAAAATAAAGCAATATATAATATCTCTCAATGAGGGAAGAGAGTAGAGGAATATAGAAATAATATATGGATGTCTATAAGTTATATACTTTGTATAGATATGCACATATATATGGATATTTCACTAAGATTATAATTGTGAGCAATTTTTTATGTTAATTTGTTTTAGCATTTAGAATAATATTGCTATAGACCTGGGCTCAAGAGAAAAGCGATAAAACCAAATAATCTTGTTTCATTACCTAAAGAAATGGTTAGGATGTACTTATTTTTGATAGTTGAGAATAGCATCTACCCATAGAATATAATAGAAAATGAAGTAAACAATTTTGTTGAATCTAAAATTATGCATAGAAATGTGTACATGCACACATACTGTCACCCTGTACCACACACAGGCTCAGAAACATAACAAACACATCACAAAACATTTAATAACATCAAAATGCAAACAGTAACATATTTACTGCATACAATAATTATATACACTAAATATATACCACACATTTCATCTCACACATAACACACAAATGCCAAACATACATAAATCCACAATTCTTCCTTCACATATAACATCACACTAATTTTCACATTAATATATACTAATCACTGTATCACACACATGTACACACTCACCATCACAGAAGAACTATCACATCATTTCTTAATCTTTTTCTATCTGTCTCTGCCTGTTTGACAAATATAAGCACAAACACACACACACACACACACACACACACACACACACAGAGTAACTGTTATATTTCCAGTAACTATCAATTTTTCTCCTCATTATAATGGCGTCCACATCTACTAGCTTGTCTGCTTGCTTATTCTTTGTTTTATCTGGCACTAGTCCTTGAACAAAAATCAATCTCCAATTTCTTTTATGTGTAGTACTAAATCCAGAAAGCAAAACAAAACATGGAGTCTCACATTTATTATGAAACTTTTTTTATCTGGCTGGAGGGCAGCCTTCTAATCAAGAGAATGAATAAACAGTCATTTACTTACTTCCAGAGACTAGGGAGAGAGCTCAGTCTTCCTTAGCATCAAGCAATTTGAAGGGGCCTCCAATTTATAAATCACAATATTAACAGCTTGTTAGTTCACCACAGCAATTATTAATATGCAAAGACATTTGTATCACCATGTTTATACATAGTTGTTAGAGAAAGAACCAGAACTACTTATTTTCCTTTTTGTGGAAGAAAAATATCTGGTAACTGAATAAAAGAAAGTTTTAGAGTAGGTATGCCATGGAGTTTTAAATTCTTGGTTCTTTTTCTTCTTTCATTTTTTAATATTTATTTATTTATTATGTTTATGGTATACAGAAGAGGGTACCAGATCTCAGTACAGATGGTTGTGAGACACCATGTGGTTGTTGGGAATTGAAATCAGGACCTCAGGAAGAACAACCAGTGCTCTCAACCTCTGAGCTATCTCTTCAGCTCCCTTCCTTCATTTTTAAATTCAAAAATAACACATGAAGAGATCAAAAGAAGTGAGAGAAGCAGAGATATGAAAAAGGTCTCCTGAGAAAGTGAAGGAATGGCTGAGGAACCATGAAATGTCCAAACTAAGATTTTCAGTATCTACATAGAAAGTTGGATACAACAATGTGTATTTGTCATCCCAGTTCAGGAGTGATGACAGGTGAATCTACTAAGCTCAGTGGCAAGCTGCTCTAACTCAATGTGTTAGTAACAACTTTAGTAAGAGAAACAGCCTGAATAAAGGTAGACAAAGAAAGAAGACAACTGCTGTTGACAGCTGGCCTTCACACACATGATTGTACACATATGGCTTGACTCACATGCATATGTCCACATACTCATTTCAGTACATATAAATAGAATATACACATGCACATTACAAAGAAAAAAGAGAAGCATGGACAAAAACAACATAAAGAGAGGAAGAAAGGAGAGAGAGAAAGAAAGGAAAAAGAAAGGAGGGTAGGAGAATAGAATCAAGTTAATGAATGAGAAGGAGAAAGGGAAAAGAGAAGAAAAAGAACAAAGACTCTAAACCCAGAGAGTACTGTGACTGGTGTTCCATCATTCATTCAATTGTATTATTCTATGCCATATTCTATAGAAGATTCTGAAGTGAGATTAAATTTATTTTGTTTCATGACATTGACATGACGCTATAGAGGCCATTGAGTATAATATGGTATTTCGAACGAGAATACCTCCCATTTGCTTGTAAATTTAGTTACAAGTTGGTGGAAATATTTGGGAAGCATTTGATCATGGGTCTATATTTTAAAAAGTATACCACAAGCTTTGAGATTTGAAAAAAAAAATTGTATGATGCTCAGTGTTATTCCTCTGCCCGGTGGTTCGTGGGTAAAGATGTGAGCTTTAAGCTGTTCCTTTTTTCTGCCATCATGATTTCTAACACCTGAAAACATAAGCAAAATTAAATTCTTTTTTATTTAAAAATGAGCAAAGTATTGTATCCTGATAGGCATGTAAAAATAACATTTATTATAGTTTTTATTTCTGTGATAAGTAATTTAATATGTTATATGTATCTGATATAAAAACAGACATGCATACATAAACATTTTCTGGGAAAGATGTATAAAACTTTACTTGTATTTCACTACATACTTTTAAATTCATAGCACCAGATACAGTTCTATGTTTTTCTTCAACTAAAATTCAAATGTACACAAGTAAAACTAAATAATCTCATGTAGAGTAGAATGCATAAATATTTTCTGTGCAAGAAATCAAAGAATCAAATTTAATTTAACCAATGTGAGACTTTTGATTTGGAGGCCTTTTCCTCCAAATCAAGTATATTTTTATGTTGGTATTTTAGATCATTAATTAAAGCATGCAACATTTTCTCTTATTGCTATTTTCCTATATTCTATTTAACTCAATGAGACTAACATTGGGTGTGTGTAAAGTCTACTTGATAGGTTATATGTCAATTAAAGACTAAACATTTCATCATCTAGAAAGATAATAGAATTACATAATGTGGACTTGTTTATAAACTCATAAAGTCAAAACTAAAAACTAAAAATTTGGCAAGTTGGAGAGATTACAGGACAAGAATACAAACAGTAAGAAGTCAAACAGTGAAAATGTCTACAACATACATGAGAAACATAGCATTGCTTCCTTGAATATAAAATTTATGTGATAAAATACAGGATGAGTGTCTTTGCTTTTTTGTGGATTGAAATACTCTTCCAAAGACGGTACTGAAATGTAAGTGACTAGACAGCTTATTAAGGAATGTAAGTTTATTTATCTCATGTTATATGAGGCTGAATGTCTGCACAGAATGTTACTGGATCTACTGAAAGCCTGTTTTGGCTCTTCACACCATGTCACACTGCACTGTTATGAGGGGTGTGAAGAAAGCATACAATAAGGAGGAGTAACATTATAAGGTAGGAAACCAAAGACCTATTCAGGGGCCAGGGTACCATAATTACATAATGACTTACAAAGGCAGCTGCTATTTTTGTTCTGCAAATAAGTGAACTCTCATAAATACTGAGGGTCCCAGTCCAGTAGAATTTGTGAGAATCCCCCTTACCTGACCCTCAACAAATTAAAAGACCCTTACAAGTTCTCACCTCTCAGAAGTTACACTATCTATCTTTGTACTATACTCACAATCTTGTCTAAAATTCATAAACACATAGGAACAGATCACAGTCTGAGCACATCATGGTCCTATTATTTATGTATCTCAATGTGCTGTGTTGATCAGGCTGAAACTTGGGTCAGGTGAATCTTATACTCCAGATTTGCAAAACTGAAACTTAGCAAACATGAACTTTAACAGGAATTCAGCTTACTGCTTCTGTGGGTGTAAATGTTGTATCTAAATTTTTAAAAAGTCATTAAAAACTATAATCTTCCACTGAATTTATAAAAATACAATTTTATTTTATCTGAGCATTTAGAATCAGTTACATTAGCTAACACTAAAATGTATGATTTTTCCTTACATATGTAGTATTATGAATATAATATCACATTTTGTATTTAATGGATTTATTTAGTAGAAATACTAAATTCCTTAATTTTGAATAAAACAGGGGACACAACTATAAACCTAGATTTTAAATATTCTCTATGTTCATTCTTAGATGTGTTATTGGTGTGTGCTTTCTCATTCCAGGCTCCTGAATTTTGACACATATATTCTGCCTACAACAGACACTAAGCAAATGAATATATTACAATTTGATGGAGTGATTTGCAACCATGAATATAATATTATCTTCTATCTGACAATGCAACTAATTTTCAAATGATGAGATATGGAGATGTCCCCCAAACGCACAATGTCTGATTTCCATCCTTTGACACGATTGGCAGGTGCTGACACTTCTAAACCATGGAGTTAAAAAGGTTTTACGGTTATTATTGATGTGTCCATGAAGGTGGTTCTGGGATACAGATTTTATCCTGTCTGTCACTGTTGACCAGCTGCCATGAGTTGAACCTCTCCCTCTGTTACAGTCTTTAGATATGAGTAGTATCTTACACATGCTGAAAAGACACAGAGCCAACTGATATACATTCAAAATAATTTTTTTCTGTTAAGATGGTTGAACTAACAATTTTTTATAGGAATAGGAAGTTGAATAACAATATAAAAATATGTGAATATGTAATGTAAATTGCTCCTGGTAAATAGGTACATGACAACAGCATTAAATCTCATCTGCCTTGATGATGTAATGAACAAACTTAGGAAACTGAATCCTTGATTCCTGTTAGTATCCTCTAGAATGTGTAAAGTTTCTTGTGACTCTACAAACAGTACAACTAGCTATAGTAATGGAGAAAACTAACATAAAATTTTAAGAGACTACATTCCTCTCCCTTTCAGTATCCACTTATACCAGCTTGGTGATATGTTTCTACCCAAGCCTTGACAGCTATATTTACCAGTTCAAACATGCACATGAGAAAGCCATATTGTTTAGTCTAGATTAGGCTTACATTGCCAGTACTTGCCAACATTTTGTTCATGTGGATTTAGAAAATATGGTTGAGTTGCTGGAAGAGATTAATTCCATTTAATCTGGGATTAATATTTTCAAATGATTCTTTCTTTATTCATGAATTTATTATACATAGGCCATCTCAAAATATATTTCTCAGAGTCATACATTGTTCACTCAAGGAGGATCATAAGGTTTTTTTTTCCTATTTTTCTTTTTTTTTAATTATGAATAAAGTCACATTTTCTATCCATGTATGTTCTTGTTCACGGTCCCTTCTCCCTTCCAATCCCTCCAGTCACTCTGTCTTCCCACATCTCCCCATCTCCTCCCCAGCAAGGGCAGGAGATCCCAAGGTCCCAAGGTGGCTTAGTTCAGCATCTACTCCTGGAGGGTCCATTTTCCTCACCCCAACATCAAGACTGAGTCAGGTGTTCCTTTAGAGGGAGTGCGATCCGAAGTGCCAGTCCAAGGTGTTTCAGATCCCAAGCTGTTCAGTGGTTGTGGTTTGCAGCTTGGACAAGCTTTGCTTTTTGCTTTTTTGTTCAGAGTCCACTAATGAGTGAGTACACCCTCTGCTTATCTTTCTGAGTTTGTGATACCTCGCTCAGGAGAATATTCTCCAAATCCATTCATTTGCCTACAAATTTTAGGATAGCATTTTTTCTTACTGCTGAGTAGTAACTACTCCATTGTGTAGATGTACCACAATTTGTTAATCATTCTTTCAAATGATTCTTGAAAGTACTATACAAAGTGACTTGGTCTGCCTTATAGGTGCATATTTAGAGTTCAAATTAGGGCCTGAGGTGATGTTTCACAAGGTAAAATATCTGTCATACATGTCCAAATTTGGGAACAGTGGTACACATTTGTAATCCCAGCAATTGCACTGTGGAGCTAAGTGACAGGATATCTTAGCCAAATTGATAAGCTCCAGGGTCAGTTAGTGAGACAAACTTATGATATAAGAAGAAGCTAAGTGGAGGGGGATGTTTGATGGCAATTTATATGTATAAGTTCATATACACACATAACCAAATACATGTACTCACACACTTGTGCACACACAAAAATGTATAATAAACACAATTTTGAAATACATATTTTGAGAGTATTAATGCTCAGCTTTCTGAAAACTATTCCTTGTCCAAAGCCCTAGGCAAATCATGAGCCATTATTCATAAACTCAGGAAATAATCTCAGTTAGAAATTCATGCAGAGAAATGAACAATGAGGCATTCTGCCTGATGCTCTGCCAAACTGAGCAATATTTTTCCTCATTGTTTTTCAGAAACAATCTTAAGGAGAAAGGAAATTTTTCAGGAGCCACCTGAAGTCAGTGTTCAGATAATCCACTTCTATATCAGACCTACTTAGTGCATCTTTTGACAATTGTCAGAGGAAGTCACTGTTGATGTAGGTGGGTGTTGAGCATTACAGTAGGGTTGGAAACATTCCAAATGTAGGCCAGCTTCTCTTGACTAGGGCTTGTCAATCTTCTCAAGAAATGCTTCAGGAAAAGGCATTGATAGGGTGACACTGCCAAAGGGACTGCAGTGTTCTGTTCTCTTGTCCAGTTCTAATGAATCTGTTTTATTCATTTGATGTTCTTTATGTCTTTATCTCTAGAAAATAACTCTTTATAATTTTATTATACTTAACACTTAAAATTAAAAGCAATTTGGAGAATAAACTTACTTTCACAAACATTATTTGGTTCAACCATATACATACCTTGACAGGAAAAATATTCCATTATAAAGGATGAATGCAAAGGAGAATATACAGAGGTGGGAATAAGAAGCAGTAGATAGTTCTTTGGGTAATTGCACTTGCTGTGTCAATAGAACCTGAGTTCAGATCTCATCGTGTATATAGATCTAGGCACAGCTAGATGTGATTGCAACTCCAGTGCTGCAGGTAGTGAACACTGGATGGTATATGGCCTTCCTGATCATCAGATCAACTCCAGGTCAAGAAGAGACCCTATCTCAAGGGGATAATGTAGAATGTAATAGAATATAATAACAAATATCCTCCTCTGCCTTCTATAATATATGTGACCTCACACACAAACATGGATATGTCACACACACCCACAGACACACATGCATAAAAACGAAATCTTCTTCATATACTCTAACAAAATTTACACGGTAACTCATATTGTATATTATTGTGAATATAAAAGCATATCCCATAAACTTAGAATAAATGGAAATTGACAGTAAATTATCTTTTATTATGTTATTTGCTTTTCATAAATTCAGCATTCATGGTCCTGTAGTATCCTGCTACCTTATGTCCATCACACAGAGTATCAATAAGGGAATATAATATTCTGTCAGCTCATTCTGAACTAGCTGTTTCTACAGCTGTAGAGAACAGGGTTGTTCACACTATTAGCGCACAACAATGCACTCAGAACACTTACTGTTCAGTGACACCAAGTTGTTCCTTCATTTATTGAAGAACATAATTTGTATTGGCAACAAACAAAAATATTAATAATACTTTTTCACACTTGCCAGAAATAATAAGATATAGCCTAGAGAAAAAAATAGTAATAATCACAGCCCTCTACCATGGGATCACAATTCATATTTCTGAAGTCATTTTCAGAATGATGTGTTGATAACCAAGTTCTTGAAAAGGTGAAAGCTAATGCCTCTTAAGCACCAGAGTGTCTCTGGGCTGATAGTATTTCTTGGCTCTGTGAAAACTTTATTTACTATTTATTTAATTTTTTTTTTTGTAGCCAGTTAGGCAGTAGGATTTTCCCTCAGGAAACTGCATCACACTGTTGACACAATTGAGGTCCTAACAACCAGGGATTTAAAATACCCATTGTTAAGTTCTTGTCATTTCCTGACTTTTTTCTTTTGATATTTCTCTAAGCTTAAGGTTCATGAAAAGGTGAACATTAATCACCACATTTTAGAAAAATCCCTTAGCTCGTTATGTGTGATGAATATGTTAAAAACAGACTGAAGTCAGTGCCAAAAACATGTTCCTTGTGACTTTTTAGTTAATCATGATAACTGCTAGACTCAAAGGAGGAACAACTTTGAACTTTGAGTCTTTCCTAAGCAACTCTGAACTAGGAAATAGTGTTTTTATGAATAAAATACTTTACACATTAATAATTAATAATTAATTAATATACATACCATAGTCATGTATATTTTTAGCAGTTAGGACAAATCCAAGTAACTGTTTTAAATACTTTTAAAGGAACAACATCACCTATTTCTTTGTGTTTTCTTCTTTCATTTTAAATATATCTACAATAAAAGTGCCCAGTTCAATTTTAATTTTTACAATGTATAACAACAATAAAATAAAATAACATTATTTAGTGAGAAGCTATCATACTGTATTATATTTATATTTTAAATGCTGAATGTTCTTTTTATATTACTCAGTGCTTTTTCTCCTAAAATAAGAATGAGATATTTAAATATGTTTGCCAAAGAATATTGTATATCAACTTTGTATTTAAGAAATGGTCAACATAAACATTTAATTGGAAGAATGTTTAGTCACCAGTGAAGTGCTGACAGAGAACAAATGACCTTTTGTGATAGATTACTTCTTCTTTGAGAATCATATAATAGTAAACTTAACGAAATATTAACTGAATATATTAAACAAATATTAGTTTAATATGAAAAATAAATAAAAACTAGGTATTAGTTTGTCCCGAATTTAGAACTAGCTAAATATTAGTGTTTATTTTTCACTATTCATTAGCAAGGCATGGTGCAGACAGCTTCAAAAAGCATTCAAATACTCATCTGCAGTAGGTTTGGCTGCTCTAAGGGAAAAACAAATATAGCAACACAATCAAGGTTAGTGCATTACACATTTCACTCAATTGTTTCAGCTTTGGTGGCTCTTTCCATGCCAAGAACAACATGAAGGAATCTTTAGTCACCACTGAAGTGCTGACAGGGAACAAATGTCCTCCAAAGTGCCAGAGTGTTCCAATGTTTATACATGGAAAAATAAACTCCTCGGGCTGCCTTTCATGTTGATTTTTGAACTTAAAAACTTAACAACTTCAAAATAAAAAGTAGGATAATGAAGTAGCTGATGATCTACCAGAATGTCAGGGACAAGACAAATTCTCTACAGACACACATAAATACTACCTTTGTATTTTGACACAATGCTGTGATGCATTTTCATAGGCTATTTACCACTTAAGTAATCGGGCATGTCTATGCTAGTTTCTCTGCATTGAAGTGGCCCCTCTTTGCGTAAAGCCAGCTTTGGATCTGCTAGCTCGGTTTGCTGCAGCTGCATGTGACTATATACCTCTCAGCAGCACTTCAGGAATTAGTTGGTTTTGCTTAAAATCAGTTCTGAGAGAAATGTCATTGAGATCTCCTGGGTAAGATTAATTTTTGGGCTCTCTAACCTCTGGGCCAAGTTTATTAGTAATAATAAATCACTTTCGGCCACCCACTCCCGCTGTCTTCTTTCTTTGCCAATACACTCAAGCAACCTTCGTCAATCTCTGCTGTCTTGATGCTTAGGATGCAATAAGTTTTGTTCTTCTTTGTCTTAGTACTTAGGATGCAGTAGGTTTTGTTCTGTATTCATTTGGAGAAACCAACTAATTTCAAAGCACATTTGTTCTATGAGATGATATGTTTCATAAATAAAGTTTAAAGCTAGATCATGTTATTTTGGGATCTGTGGATGTCTCAAACGTTAGAAGCATTTGCTGCTCTTAGAAAGAATCTTGTTGTGATTCCAGCCACCAGCATGGAGGTTCACAAACATCTGTAACTGGAATTCCAGGTAATCCCACATACTTTTGTGGCCTCAGTAGGCATAAAGTATGTATATGACTTACATGCACACAAACATTCATACCTATAAAATAAAAACAAAAATAAGAAGAACCAATAAATCT
Source organism: Sigmodon hispidus (assembly GCA_004025045.1). Lineage (NCBI taxonomy): Eukaryota > Metazoa > Chordata > Mammalia > Rodentia > Cricetidae > Sigmodon > Sigmodon hispidus. Next base: position 117,784 of record PVIH01005244.1, read on the forward strand.
TAAGAAAGATCATACTATTTTGAAGCTGTCCTATGATAAAATTTTTAGATTATCTTAATGTTGTCATATAGTATATGTCACATCTTTTTTTCAAAAGGATTTTTATATCTCCAGGTTTTAAATTGTACAGAAGAAAACTCATTATGATTTTCATGGGTTAAAGAATTAGTAATCTATGCATGACTCACTCATTTCCTTTTGTCTATGACTGGTTTGTAAGTTGCTTTGTTTCTAGTTCTAGTCATATACTCTACCACTGAGCTATAACCTTTTGTTTAACAGGTTTTTAAACTGCCATTGTTAGCTCTCTCAAAATTTTATTCAATTTTATTTATATTTGAGTATGCGTTTCTCCATCTGCATATGCAGCATATGTGTGCAGAAATATAGAGAGGCCTGTGTCCCAAAGAACAGGAGTTATAATGTTTTAAAACTTCTTGACAAAAGATCTGGAAATCTCACTTAGGTCTTCTTCAGGAGGTCCATGGTCTTAATCACTGAGCACTCTTGATAGTTCTTTATGTTTTTTGGAAATTCACTTATCCTAGAATTACAAGTGTACTTCTGGCATCAGTTACAACAGTGCATGTCCAAAAGTAAAGTGTTCCTTTATTTGTTTATGTATTTGTGTGTTTGTAGATATCTGTCAGTTTGTCCATATGTGGGCATGTATATGTAGTTTTGTTTGGTATGGATATATGTATATATGTTTGTCTGTGAGAAGGTATGTAAAAGCTGTGTGTGGATATGTGTATATATATATATCTCTGTGTTTATGTCTCAGTGTGGATGTGTGTATGTATGTCTCTCTGTGTATAAGTATGTGTATATATGTTTGTCCTTCTACGTGTATGTATGCTTGTATGTGTAGATATGTGTATATGCTTGCAGGCAGAGTGTTTTTGTCTCCTGGAGCTAGAGGTGCAGTTATCAGGCATCATACATGAGTGCTGAGAACATAGCTAAGGTCCTCTGCAGAAACAACTCATGGAACCACCTTTCCAGTCCCTTGAACATCGAACGCCATTTTACATAATTTTATGCATTTCACCTTTCTCATAGTCCATGCCACCAAATTATTTTGTCTTTGTTTAACAACATTAAAACACAAAATAAGCATTTTGATTTGGAGACTACTAACCCAGATTCTTACTAGTATATCAAAATGTAAATATATTTATTCTTCCTAGATGCCACCTGAACTTCCCTAAATTAAGTTAGCAGTATCGGCACAAAACTAGTGTTTTGCCTTCTCAAATTCTAAAGGAGCCACCTGAATATACAACCCTCCCCATTTTCTAGATTGGTGAGCATATTATCCCTTAGGGAAATGAAAATGAAATTAAAAGGAAGAAGAGGAGGTGGAGTGGGAAGAGGAGGAGGAGAAGGAAGAGAAGAAAGGGGAGAAGGGTGAGGAAAGAAAAGGTGAGGTAAAAATTGAGGTACAGGGCAAGAATATGAAATCATATTAGCACTAATACAAAGACCATATTCTTTAAAGACCCATTGCATTTAAATCCACAAAACTTTTGTAGAAAGGCCCTAGCCAGTTTTTAAATTTTAGCAAACCATAATACAGGGAGAAAAAATGTTGGAAAATTAACATTCTCTGTACTATGCAGAGAGGCCTATTATTAAAAAAAATGCTAAAAAAGATCTATTTATGGCTTCTTATTCCAAAGGTAAACAATGTATTTCATTGTGACATCATGACATTTGACTCATGACTTGATTATAGTGCTCATCATCTATTTGTGTTAAGAACAATCTCTGTGCTGGTCTCCTTTACCAGTCTATGAGGTAATTGACATTTTTAAATGAGATAGGTTTCATAAAATATATACTGAGAAGCTGTTTGTTGAGTGATGTTTAAATATAATATGTACATGTGTTTAATGTTTTATTGTGTTGTTTCTCATCAGTTTTGATATGTATAATGAGCATAATGTAATACCTAGAGTTAATACAAATATGCATGCATGTTAACATATAAAGTGCTTGTTCTGAAGCTGTACTTTGTTTTGAGTAGAAACTTTGGGTGAAAAGTTAATGCTTTGTCTTCTACATTCAATGATCAGAAAGTCTAAGGACACTGGTTGGCTTAGTATTCAAAATGGAAATTTAGGGCAAAGTGAAACTAGAAACATATGAACATTACAAGTAATTTACTAATTGGAAAAATACAAGAATGCCCAATTCATGAGCCCCATTCTTTTTAGGTGATTTGGTAAATTCTAATGCAAACAGCAACAAGATATTCAGCTGCTGAAAATGACATTCCAACAGGCCTAGATCTTTCTGACTTTTTCTTATTATCCTATCTGTTTCCATATCATTTTTACTCAGCATGCACTGACTGAAGGCTAGGCTTAATGGATTTCCAATGGGGAAAGTGCAACATTCAGAACTATCAGAAGCAGGTCAGTTCAGGGGTATAGCTGCTGGAAGGTTTCACTTATCATACTTTAATCATTGAAATATCCACGAGATTGCCTTCAAGTCCAAGTGACAGACTTTCTGTGTCGATTCGGAACAAAGTGAACTGAAACTCCATCAGAAAAGAAAATAAGGGCCATTCTGAGTCAGAGAGTTCATTACCATGATATTTTTCTGTGATGTTTCTAAATTGTCTTTGTGGATGGGCCTGAATGCATAAGTTCTTTATGTTACTCTAGACAACTTTAGCTATTACAGATCCTTGACAGCATAATTCTTTCAGAAAAGGCCTTTAAGGTATAGTCAAAGGTATATAGATAATGGAACTATTGATGGTATAGCCATATTCTGAGAATTTAAAATATGCAGACATATACTTATCACAGCATTTTATTTGTATTTATATTAAATACATACAAATTATATTACATTTTATCTTGTAAGGTATGCTCCAATGTAACTAAAATTGCTGCATATGTGTATATGTACATGTTTTTGTGTGTTCATTTTCATGAATTTGATACATTTTTAAATAATTAAAAATCTCATTATAACCTCAGTGAAAGAAGGCAGCCTTGTTCATGATAAGAATATGATAGTTTAGCAATACTCTTAAATGTACGAAGACATTTGTTTATATTCTGCAGGCATTACTTTTTTAATTAAAAGCAAAAACTAGAAGTATATATTTTACATTGTTTTTGATAATGGGAATAAACATGTAAACTGTTTGACATTTGAAGAGATGTTATCTCTAAAAATCAACTAACACCATGACAGCTATATTCTTTACTTCAGAGTGATTAGTCAAAAATGGTAGCATAACACATGAGGCACAACTAGAAAGACTGAGAATTGTAGGCCAGCCTGGGCTACATTATACATTTAACAGCTTTGCAAGCTACAAAGAAAGACTCAGAAAATGAAGGAAAAAAGAAGAGTGGGGAAGGGAAAAAATAGGAAAACAGGAAAGAAAGAGAGAGGGAAGGAAATGAGAGAAAGAAGAAGGGATGAAGTTAGAAAGAAGAAGGAAGAGTATGAAATAAATAAAGAAAGAAAAATTATGCAAACTGGAATGCTCTGGTAAAAATTTTTAGACAAATATTTTTTTCTTCTTCTTTATTTATTTTGTATTTATCAAGAAAAACAGTAAAATGAATTTAAAATGCTGATAAGCTAACAATAACTATAAAGAAGATAAAAATCATAAGCATGACTTATCAAGGACGATAATGCAAGTAAGATTGCTACACATATATTTACTTTGTGTTCAGCTTTCCCTCTGAATTTTTTTCCATCCCTGTATATCCTTATTCAAGGTCCCTTCCCCCTCCCTCATTCTTAATAAATATTTTATTTATTTTATATTTTTCAAAAGTAGGATTATACTTAGAATAGATTCCCTTTTAGCTATGGAATAGTGAGAATAATACTTACAATTTCTTGATTGCACACTTTAAAAGTCAGTAAAAATACAATCTAATTTAAGTTACATGTAAAATTAAATGACCAGAGTTTAAGCCTGATATATTTAAACAGATGGAATATGGTGAACATTTTTTTAAAAAAAAAATACAGTATAGAAATAAAATGCTATGACAATAATGTAGTCGTGAGTTTGATCATTATTGACAGATAATGTGTTGTAAATGGTCTCTACCAAATGAGTAGATAGACCTATTGTTATAAGACTTAAAAGGACATATTGTCATGTTCACAGGGTGTGAAATAATAGAAAATCAAGGATAAAGTCTCTCTATATGTGTGCTTGTATGCTTCTCTCTCTCTCTCTCTCTCTCTCTCTCTCTCTCTCTCTCACCCTCCCTCCCCTACTCTGAAAAAGGTAAAATTATTTTTTTGTAAATGATGTGAGATAAAGGAGAAACAATCAGAGAGAGAGAGAGAGAGGAAGAGTGAGAGAGAGCAAAACTTAGAGAAAAAACAAGTAATCTTAAAATGCAAACATCAGCAATGATCTGAAAAACTACTAGACAAATTGAACATGGTAAGACTATAAAAGATGTGGCAACATTGATGATACATGCACATTTTACTTGGTAGCTAAATTATTGCCAATATAAATATACAAAACATAATAGGTGATTCAACTTAAATTTCACTTAAACATGACAGTTTGTATTCATTGTGCAAAATGAAGACACAGAAAGATTAAAACCTAAATGAGACTGGGAATATATCTAGTATCTAGTAGTAGAGAAACTTGCCTAGTATATGTAGTACTTGGCTTGATTTCCTAGTTGTGCCAATAAAGGAATTAAATAAACAAAAAAATGGAAATAAAGGCAAAAGAAAGTATAAGTAATTCATATTGTACCCAAATAAAAAGAACTACTAAATAAATTAAAATGTGATAGTGAATATAATTTTTTTAAAAAAATGATAAATTAAAAAATAAAACTATATCATCAATAATAAAATTAACTAATACTCTTAAAATTTTAATCTATTTATTTTCATGAACATATGATTCATTGATAAGGCATTTGTTTATTTTACATTAGCAAAAGCACATATGAGAATATGTTTATATTTCTTGGTATTTTCTGTACAGACAAATAACAATATGATATTTCTTCCTAAATATCTCATGTAATTATGTCCAATAGTTATTTCCATATACTTATTAGCAATATATATCAGATTATTACTATATAAATAGAATATGTGACTTTAAGATAAATTTCAGACTGTATCATAAATTTCTCACATGAAAAAAGTAGTATCCCATAAACTGTGATACATTGATCTTTCTAAAATTTTGTAAGAGATTTCTGGCCTGTCCTGCCCATGGTCCAGATCCGCAGACTCACAGAAACACTCAGAAGCTCATAATTACATGCTGCTTAGCCTATAGCCCATGCATATTGCTAGCTAGCTCTTGCATCTTAACTCAACCAATTTTTATTAATCTGTCTTTCCATGTGGCCTGTGGTTTACCTATTTATTTACATCTTGCTTCTTGTGAGGCTGGATAAAGTCTCTGTCTGACTCCACCCTCCTTCTCCTTTATATGTGATCAGATTTCTTGCCTACATCTAAAATGTTCTCCCATAGGCCCAAATAGTTCTTTTATTAACAAATGATATTTATAGCATACAGAAAGGCATCTCAAATCACTTCCCCTTTGTTCCACTCTTTGTTCACACTTATGACATATTCAGTTATAATTTAAATATTCAACTCCTGAGATTCATTGTTCTGACTTGTTTATCATACTCTACAGTAAGTCTTGATATTTTAAAGCAGCAATGAAGCCTTTTTCTGTGATAATATTTGAATTGGTCTGTACCAAAACATTTTTGACTTAAAAGGACTGTTAAATATACTAGATAGTGAGAAAAGATCAGGCCTCTCAAGGATGTCAACCAAACATGACACAACTGATTAGGATTTTGACCAGAACACTAAGCTACTAAGACCATAGCATAAGTCAGACCCTTACAGGCTCACTGATCTCTGTGAACCCACATAAATTCTGGTCAGTTGGTTCTGTAGACCATTTTCTCCTATTGTAACCACCTTCTGGTTCCTCAGATCTCCCCCCCCTACTCCCTCTCCACAGGATTCCCAAAGCTCTGCCTAATGTTTGACTGTGGGACTCTGCTTCTGCTGCCATCACTTGCAGGGTGAAGTATCTCTTTTCTAATTTATGACAGCTCTGATAGGCTCTGGTCCTGGAACACTCTGAAGGCAGGACAAGCTGTAAGTTGATAGTTTGTGGCAGATTGTAACCTAAAATTTCAGTTGGTAATAAGACTGTAAACAAAGCAAAAACAAAAGACATAAAAATTTTATTATTATTATTTTTAAAATTTTAATGTGTGTGTAGGTAAAAAGGTAACATATCTGCACAATATTCCTTCTTCTTAATGGCTGGATTTATCTATAAAGCATTGTCATTTAGATTCACCTAGTTAATCTCAGTCTATTCATTACTATTTATCCTTATAAAAAAGTACCATAAACTACATGACATTTCAGAATAGTGGTTCGACACCTTAGTCTTGGATGTATGAAGATTATTTAGCCTTTTATAGATCAATATTGCTATTTTCATTACTTCAAATGTTCACATCTTGGGAAATTAATCAAAAAGGATAAACTGAACTCATTGTCCTTGCCTTCCTGTTTCAGAAATCTGGAGTCTTAGGTCCTCACAGTTCACAAATATTTTCTTACTCCTTGGCTGTGAAACAATTCAGAACATCATTTGACCATCATGTATTTTGGCACAGTTGCTGATGTCTGCTCCAACAATGGCAAGAGATGAAAATGTTACAAATTAGTTCTCAGATGAGTTTAACAGGGTAACAGAATCATGAAAAAAAATCTCTTCCTGGTATATGAGCATTCTTATTGGTGTCACTCATATTATTAGGAATGCTCCTGATGGATGTTTAGAAAAAGGCCCCAGAGTTATAATATTTAATCAACCTATCCACTCTGAAGAACTGTGTTTGAAATTATTCAGGAGCTCCTGTTAGATTTTTGGAGAAAATCAGAGTGTTTCTTATGCATGTAGCAGCTATGAGTCAATTGTGCAATTGTGTAGTAGATACTCAGTGATGTTCCTCAAATAACTGCTTCAGTGATACAGTGATTCTGAGGCCCTCATCCAGTAACAAAGCTACGGAACAGGGATGCGCTTGAACCTAGTAGTGTGTGTAAGAAAATTAAAGGATGGATTAACAAACTGTGGTACATCTACACAATGGAGTGCTACTCAGCAGTAAGAAAAAAATGATATCCTAAAATTTGCAGGCAAATGAATGGATTTGGAGAATATCCTCCTGAGCGAGGTATCACAAACCCAGAAAGATAAGCAGGGGATGTACTCAATCATTAGTGGACTTTAAACAAACAAACAAACAAGAAAAAAAGCAAAGCATGCCCAAGCTGCAAACCACAACCACTGAACAGCTTAGGATCAGAAACATCTTGGACTGACTCCTTGGATCCCACTCCCGCTAGAGGAACACCTGACTCAGTCTTCAGGCTGGGGGGAGAAAACTGGATCTGCCTGGAGTGGTGGCTAAACTAAGCAATAGTGGGACCTTGGAACTGCCTGCTGCCCCAAGACCTTGAATAAGGATATATAAGGATAGAAAGTGTGACTTCTTGTTCATGTTAATAAAATAAAAATAAAAGAAAGAAAATTAAAGGTGAGATTTGCTCACTCAGTTAAATGTCAGAAATCACTGAGCAATGATCCTTTTCTTAACACAATGCTATGTTTTCAGTCTAACTTCTTTTCATTTGCCATGCTCTAACCCATCAAAGCATTGAAGTTTTAAGAAAATAGGAAAGGTTAAATCTTAGTGTCAAATCCTCTTGCTCTCTCTCTCTCTCTCTCTCTCTCTCTGTGTGTGTGTGTATGTGTGTGTGTGTGTGTGTGTGTTGTGTGTGTGGTTTTGGTGTGTGTGTGTAAGATGTACAATCCAGGGCATGTGCATGCCATAAAAGTTCATATCAATTGTTTTCTCAATCATTTTGAAACTAATTTTTATCTATGTATCGATCATCATTTATTTATCTATCTAATCTATCATCTATCTATATCTATCATTTACCTATCTATAGATCTATCAAATAATTTATTTGAGATTGTATCTCTCATTGACACTGTCTCAATATGATGATTTGGGTTAAGTGTACAGAAGTTTGTACTTTCCTGAAGCTTCCAGCTCCATTTCAGGCATGTATGCCTGTGTAGGTACTAGGGATCTAACTCATGTCCAAGTGCTTGTGTGGCACCAATTACTTACTGAACCATCTATGTAGGCACTTAGAGTTTTAGATTAAACATTTTACAAAAATTGGGCTTTCTGGTAGTAAATCATCACTTGAGTATGGGGCAATATAAATATTATGCTTTTCAAATAAAGTTGTGAATTTTCACATAAAATAGTTTTCTTGAAGAACAAGATGAAAAAATTAATTTATTTCACAAAAGATGGTTAGCATTGTTATTTTCATAGAAAATACATCTACTGTTTTGTCATTTTTTTGTTTGATGGTTGCTTGTTTTAAACTATTTTTGGAAAAATTAAACTACTTAAACTATATTTTTCAAGGAATAAGATTTATCATATTTGTTTGCAGTTCAATAAAAATCATCCTCATTTTAAAGATCATATAAGGCACTCTGGAGCAGGGGCGGATAAACTCTGCAGGTCACCAGACCCGCAGCTCCTGCTGAGGGAAGCTGCACGGCTAACCGCCGCCCACCTCGAACTGAGCAAGCCAACATCTGCAGGGGTCTCTGAAGGTCAGACTCAGACCGCCCAGAGGTGAGGAGGGGTCACCAGGCCCAAGCGCCTATATCCCAGCCTGGGAGGGAGAGTCGAGCTTCCATAGCTTTCGGTTCTGCTCCCGGGACAAGTGCTGTCTGCAGAGTCCCAGCGCACTCTGGAGCAGGGGCGGATAAACTCTGCAGGTCACCAGACCCACAGCTCCTGCTGAGGAAAGCTGCACAGCTAACCGCTGCCCACCTCGAACAGAGCAAGCCAACATCTGCAGGGGTCTCTGAAGGAAAGACTCAGACCCTGACCAAACAGGAGACAGGAGGCACACATATCCAAGTGCCACAACCGACCAGGAGCCATCTAATTGTGAACCACTGAAGCCATGGGCAAACATCAGTGCAAAAAATTACATAATAGTACAAAGGACAACATGGTAACTCCAGAAGAGTGTGGTGATCTTACAAATACAAGACCTGAACTGAGCAATGAAGAGGAAACAGAAGGAAGCAACACCAAAAATTCCTTTTTGATGATCATCGAAGCTCTGAAAGAAGATATGAAAAAAAGCCTTAAAGAAATAGAAGAAAATACAAACAAAAAATTGGAAGAGATGAAC